>PVLC010007352.1:0-63863 GCA_004027655.1 Graphiurus murinus | reverse complement strand
AGATCACATCAAAGTCAATCACTAAACTGACCAGGGGATAGGGGGAGGGTGGGTGGGAATTGGGGAAGGGTTAATGAGAAATATGTGCATGGATGTCTTTACCTGTACTAGCTTGTACCCAACAAAAATGTGTAATTAACCCTGTTGTACCCAAGAAATGTATAAAAATCCATGCTAAAAAAATAAATAAATAAATAAAAAAGGATAAAGTCCCCATCTTCCCTATGATGAATTTGCCCAGGTTGTAGGAGGGAGAAGCTAGCATGAGAGTTAATGAAACTATGAAACTAGAATAAATAAAATATTTTCAAATTAAATAAAAGTTGGAGGCAGGTGTGGTGGCACACACTTGCAATCCCAGCATTTGCGAAGCTGAGACCAGAGGATCCCTGTTCGTGGCCAGCCTCAGCTACCCAGTGAGGCACTCCGCAACTTAGTGAGACCCTATTTCAAATTAAAAATAAAAAAATAGGGCTGGGGGTATAGCATGAAAGTAGAATGCCCCTGAGTTCAATCCCTGTATCACAATAAATAAGTAAATAAATAAATAAATAATAAAAGTTGGTCAGGAATCAAAATATACTTAATGTGTTAGTCATTTGGTTTAAAATTATGATATCCTAGCTCATTTAAAATAAATAACGTTGACAATATATTTAAAGATGTACATACAAATAAACTGCATTTTATCTCTATAGCTCAGTAAAGACTTAGTGGTCTTCAGAATCAATAACAACATTGATATTGGGTTCTTTTGCAATGTAGCTTCTAATGTAGAGCTAAATTAACACAATATATATAAAGTAACAATGGAAAGTAAAAATTAAGTACATTAATAAGCATCAAGTGTCAGTTTGAAGTAGGAAACAATATTCTGGCTTTCCTAGGAATTCTCAGTGGGTAGAGACCATATCTTTGCTACTCCCTCTGAATATTTGACATGCTGTATATTACTTGTCACAAAATAAAGAAGAATATTATATGCAAAAAAAAAAATTAAATTTCGGAGATTCAAGATGGCGCCTGAGTGAAAAACCTTTCCCCAGACGCTGTGATTTCGAATCAAATTTGCCAAAAACCCCAGCTTCTTAACAGAAGGGAAAAAGCAACAAAAAAGGGCGAAAGCTGAACCACAATGGAAGAGAACTCGGAGAGCCGGTAACAGCTCGTTGTCTCCAGGCTCGGCACTGGCCATGGGCCGCAGGCCTTGGACTGGGCAAAACCAGGACCTGGAACTGTGGAGGTCAGCACAACACCGAGAACTAGACATGACGGCGGATCCAGCAACCAGCTGTGGCGTGGGCACCTCTGGGATCCCACGCTCAACCCAAGCAAGGGAACTCCCCACCAGTCACAGCGATTGGAACGCGTGGGACGATCAGCATAAGCTCCAGCGGGACGTATCCAGGGCCCCACTACAGGGCCTGGGGGACCCCCTGCACAGCAGAGCTTGAACCAGGACGGCACCAAACGCAACTTCTTGATGGAAAGAAAGAGGAGTGGAGCTGCACAGAGTCCAGGAAAAACAAGGGAGTGGGCGCTCCGTGCCACGAGCTGGCACACACCATTTTGTGCATCAACCCCTCCCATACAACATCCAACTAGCTATCCAGACCTCCATTGACCTACTGCACCCCCAGCGACCAGAGGTGGAGCAAACAACAAGGGAAATACGAATGGCAGGGATCCGTAAGTCGGATTGTGAGTGCACCTATACAAAGGATAGACGGAGACATCCGCCCTTCTAGCTAGCCCCTAGGCAGGATTAGATGTGTAGAAGAATCCAGTGCACACAGGGCTTCTGAAAAGGTTTGGCATTTAGACTGGACTCCTGCCATCAGCTAAGGCAGAGAGAGAGCCATAGTCAGACCCTGTAAAGAGCCCAGAGACATAATCTAAAAATCCCAGAGACACACTTGAAAATTTAAGCTTGGTACATACAAGCCAGCAGACTGTTTGCCTTAGTAGTTGGTTGCTGTTTTTATGTTTTGGGTTCTTTTTGTTTTGTTTTGTTTTTGTTGTTGTTTTGTTTTTCTCTATTGTGTTATGCTTTATCTGTTTTTACTCAGTATTTGTTTTGTATTGCCTTGATTTACTTATGTTTGCTTGGATGATTGCTTGCTTTATTAATTTGCTTAGTTTGTTGAATCTCCTCCTGTTCCCTTTTAAAGCTTCCCCCTCCTCTCTCCCCCCTATATTCCTCTCCTCAACACTTTACCTCCTCCCTTTTCTTTTTCTTTCTCTTTTTTTCCTGTCTCATATCAAGACCTTATCATACTACTACATTCAAACTCCATATTGACTACCAGAATCTCCTGACATATCTACTAATGCTAATCTTTACAATATATCAACTCAACTCACTCAACCTTTTATTCCACTGGAACATACCCTCTTCTTTACCCTATTCCTGCAATCATCACTGTGACCTCTCACCCAAAGTTTAACACTGATTACAACCTATCCCTGTATATACCTTCAGAAACCTCTAACCCCCTCTGCAGAGATTGGATGAGAAAACTTGCAAGAGCAGCAAAGATATAAATCTAAGAACAGGGGAACCATGGGAAGGAAAAATAACAAAGAAACAATGAGCTACCACAACCCCTCAATTACAGATCTCACCAACCCAGAATGGCAGAGATTACCAGAAGAAAAATTCAGATCTTTAATCCTAGAAACAATACAGGATTTTCAGAAAAAATGTAGGCAGAACTTTAAAGAAATAAAGGAACAAATAAACAAAGAATTCAATGACCTGAAAAGGAACCAAAGAGAAGCACTGAAGGAAGTGAAAGATGAAATAACCGAAATGAAGTTATCAATACAAACTATAAACAGGAGATTAGATCACATGGAAAATAGAATATCACTCTTAGAAGATGATCATTCCAAAAACGAATCTATAGTACAGAATTTAGAAAAAAAAAGTACGTCAGTATGAATTCAACATTGAAGAGATCTGGGCCAATTTTAAAAGAGCTAACCTAAGAATAATAGGCATAGAAGAGGGATCAGAAGTTGAAACCTATGGAATAAACAATCTCTTCAAAGAAGTAATAACAGAGAATTTTCAAAACATAGAAAGAGAAGTCGACACACAGGTACAGGAAACATACAGAACTCCCTCGAGATAAGACCAAAGAAGAGGCTTGACACACCACATAATAATCAAGTTGACCAATGTAGAGGCTAAGGAGAGAATCTTAAAGGCAGCAAAAGTAAAAGGCCAAGTAACATTTAGATGCAAACCAATTAGAATCACTCCAGACCTCCCAAATCAAGTCGTAAAAGCCAGGAGAGGCTAGAGCAGCATATTCCAAACTCTGAAAGAAAACAACATGCAGCCAAGATTCTCCTACCCAGCAAAATTCTCTCTTAAAATTGACAGGGATATAAAAACCTTCCATGACAAACAGAAACTGAAAGAATTTATGACTTCCAAACCAGCACTAGAGAAACTACTTAAAGATATTAACTACAAAGAAGAATTAATGAATAAACGTCAAAACCAGAGAAACAATAATTTCCAGGAAGCAAATAACTAAGCAAAGAAGAAAAAATCCACCAAAAATAGAACTCAAAACTCAAAATGTTAGGAATTAAAAATCATCTCTCAATAATTACACTGAATATAAATGTTCCACATCATTGGCAATCAGGGAGATGCAAATCAAAACTACCCTGAGATTTCACCTAACTCCAGTCAGAATGGCAATCATAAAAAACATGAATAACAACACCTGCTGGCGAGGGTGTGGAGAAGTGGGAACGCTAATACATTGTTGATGGGAGTGCAAACTTGTGCAACCACTGTGGAAAACAGTATGGAGGATCCTCAGACGAATGGGAATGAACCTACCATATGACCCAGCAATTCCACTACTGGGTATATACCCCAAAGAATGGAACCAAAACTATCAGACCGATGCATGTGTATCTATGTTTATAGCGGCTCAATTCACAATAGCCAAACTATGGAAGCAGCCAAGATGTCCATCGACGGATGAATGGATTACAAAACTATGGGATATATACACAATGGAATTTTTACTCAGCCATAAAGAAGAACAAAATCATGTTCTTTGCAGGGAAATGGATGCAACTGGAAAACATTATGTTAAGTGAGATTAGCCAGTCACAAAGAGTAAAGAAACATATGTTCTCCCTAATATGTGGATGTTAGGGAGTAGATGAGACATAAGAGGGTCCCCAGATGAAAAAGTAGAGACCCTCGATAAACAAAGAAGTAGACTTAACCGAAGGGAATGGATGGGGGTGGGGGGGAGAGCATCCTAAGGCACATGATGTACTTACACAATTATATCAAGATCACACACTGAACTGAACTTGAGAGGGAGGGAGGGCGAGGGAGCAGGGTGGGAATTGGGGATAGGGTCAGATGAGAAATGTGTGCACATTTGTCTTTATCAATTTGTACCTAACAAAAATACAAAATACAAAGCACGAATTATTACCAAAAAACCCAATCACACACACACACACAAATAAAGGTTTCAATTCCCCAATAAAAAGGCATAAGGTGGCAAAATGGATCAAAACCCAGAATCCATCTATATGCTACCTACAAGAAACACATCTTACAAGCAAAGATTCCCACAAGCTAAAGGTGAAGGGCTGGAGTAAGGTTATCCATGCCAATGGAACTTGAAGACAAGCTGGAGTAGCAACCATGATATCAGATAAATTAGACTTCAAGCCTAAGCTTATCAGAAGAGATAAAGCAGGTCATTTTTTACTAGTAAAAGGAACAATCCAGAAAGAGGAAATAACAATTATCAACATCTATGCCCCAAATGCAGGTGCAGCCACTTTCATAAAAGAAACTCTGTATGATACAAAGACACACTTAGATCCAAATATACTAATACTAGGAGACTTCAATACTCCTCTTTCTTCTCTAGACCGCTCTTCTAAACAAAAGATAAGTAGAGATGCCTCCGACCTAAAAAATGGACCTAATAGACACATATAGACTCTTCCACCCAACTACAGCTGAATTCACATTTTTCTCTGCTGCACATGGAATCTTCTCCAAAATAGACCACATTCTGGGCCACAAAGCAAGCATTGGCTAATTCAAAAAATGCAACATAATTCCCTGCATCTTCTCCGACCACAATGGAGTGAAACTAGAAATAAACTCCAAGAAGATCCAAAGTAACTGTGGAAACACATGGAGACTGAAAACCACATTGATGAATGAAGACTGAGTCATAGAAGAAGTAAGGGGAGAAATTAAAAAATCCTATAAACCAATAAAAACAGAGACACAACATATAAAAACCTCTGGGACACCTTAAAGGCAGTACTAACAGGAAAATTTATAGCACTGTGTGCCCAGATAAGAAGAACAGAAAATCACCAAATAAATAATCTAATGACAGAGCTCAAAGCACTTGAAAACAAGAACAGTCTAACCCCAAAACCCATAGAAGCCAGGAAATTATGAAAATCAGAGCAGAAATTAATGAAATAGAGAATAAAAAAAATACAGAAAATCAACAAAACCAAAAGCTGGTTTCTTGAAAACATAAACAAGATCGATAAACCACTGGCCAACCTAACCAAAAGAGGGAGAGAATCAACCCAAATTACCAAAATAAGAGATGAAAAAGGCGATATTACCACCAACAGTATGGAAATACAGAGGATAGTCAGAGAATATTTCGAAAATCTATACTCCAACAAAATGGAAAACCTAGAAGAAATTGACAAATTTCTAGACACATATAACCTCCCTAAATTGAATCAAGAAGATATAGAAAACTTAAACCGACCAATAACAATCAAAGAGATAGAAACAGCAATAAAGAGTTTACCATCAAAAAAAAGCCCAGGGCCAGATGGCTTTCCAAGTGAATTTTATAAAACATTTATAGAAGAGCTAATCCCAACACTCCTCAAACAATTCCATGAAATAGAAAGAAATGGGACTCTCCCAAACACATTCTATGAAGATAACATCACATTAATACCAAAACCAAATAAAGACAGCTCAAGAAAACTATAGACCCATATCATTGATGAACGTAGATGCAAAACTGCTAAACAAGATATTATCAATGCACATTCAAAACCACATCAAGAAAATTATACACCATGACCAAGTCAGGTTCATCCCAGGGATGCAAGGCTGGTTCAACATATGAAAAAAAAATCCTTGTAATTCACCACATAAACAGACTCAAAGACAAAAATCACATGATCATCTCAATTGATGCTGAAAAAGCATTTGACAAGTACCAGCACCCATTCATGCTAAAAGTACTGCGTAGAATTGGAATAGAAGGAACATACCTCAACATCATAAAGGCAATATACAATAGGCCCACAGCCAATATCATATGAAATGGAGAAAAACTGCAAGAGTTCCCACTAAAAACAGGAACAAGACAAGGATTTCCACTATCACCTCTTCTGTTCAATATAGTACTTGAGACTCCAGCCAGATCAATAAGGGAAGAGAAAGAAATCAAAGGGGTAAAAATAGGGAAAGAAGAACTAAAACTATCCCTATTTGCAGATGACATGATATTATACTTAGAAGACCCAACAAACTCAACCAAAAAAACTTATAGAACTGATTAACAAATCAGCAAAGTGTCTGGATACAAAATCAACCCTAAAATATCAGAAGCTTTTCAGTATGCCAACCATAAATCCACTGAAAATGAAATCCAGAAAACAATTCCACTCACAATAGCACCCTGAAAAATAAAATATTTAGGGATAAACCTAACCAAGGAGATAAAAGACCTCTATAAGGAAAACTACAAAAAGTTGAAGAAAGAAATCGATGAAGACCTTAGAAGATGGAAGGACATACCATGCTCTTGGATAGGCAAAATAAATATCATCAAAATGGCCATCCTCCCAAAACTGATCTACAGATTCAATGCAATACCCATGAAATTACCAAGGGCTCTCCTCACAGACATAGAAAAATCAGTCCTTAAATTCATCTGGAAAAACAAAAAGCCCAGGATAGCCAAAGTAGTCCTTAGCAACAAGAATCATGCAGGAGGTATCACAATTCCTGACTTCAAACTCTTCTACAAAGTCACAGTAATAAAAACAGCATGGTATTGGCACAAATCAGACAAAGGGACCAATGGAGCAGAATAGAAGACCCAGAAACAGACCCATGTGCTTACAGTCAACTGATTTTTGACAAAGCAGCCAAAAATATACACTGGAAAAAAAGATAGCCTCTTTAACAAATGGTGTTGGCAAAACTGGTTAGCCATATGCAGGAAAATGGAAATAAACCCCTCTTTCTCACCCTGCACAAGAGTCAACTCAAGGTGCATCAAAGACCTGGAAGTTAGGCCGGAGACCTTGCAGCTACTTGAAGAGGGCATAGGACCAACACTTCAACATATTGGCATAGGTAAAAACTTTCTTAACAAGACCTCCAAAGCACAAGCAACTCAAAGGAAGATGAATACATGGGATTGCATTAAATTGAAGAACTTCTGTGCAGCAAAGGAAACTATCAAGAACCTCAACAGAGAGCGTACAGAGTGGGAGAAGATTTTTGCCAGTTACTCTACAGACAGGGGTCTAATATCTAGGATATACAAAGAACTCAAGAAAATCACAGGCAAGAAAACAAATAACCCAATCAAAAACTGGGCAAAGGATCCTAATAGACACTTCACAATAGAAGAAATACAAATGGCCAATAAATGTATGAGGAAATGTTCCACATCATTAGCAATCAGAGAGATGCAAATCAAAACTACCTTGAGATTTCACCTAACTCCAATCAGAATGGCAATTATAAAAAACACAAACAACAACTGCTGACAAGGATGTGGAGAAGTGGGAACACTAATACATTGTTGGTGGGACTGCAAACTAGTGCAACCACTTTGAAAAACAGTATGGAGGATCCTCAGACCAATGGGAATGAACCTACCATAGGATCCAGCAATACCACTTCTGGGTATCTACCCAAAATAATGGAAACCAAACTACCAGACCGACACATGTGTATCTATGTTTATAGCTGCACAATTCACAATAGCCAAACTTTGGAAGCAGCCAAGATGCCCATCAACAGATGAATGGATTACAAAACTATGGGACATGTACACAATGGAATTTTACTCAGCCATAAAGAAGAACAAAATCATGTTCTTTGCAGGGAAAGGGAAGCAACTGGAAAATATTATGTTAAGTGAGATTAGCCAGTCACAAAGAGTAAAGAAGCATATGTTCTCCCTAATATGTGGATGCTAGGGAGAAAATGGGGTATAAGAGGGTCTCCAGATGGAAAAGGAGAGACCCTGGATAAACAAAGAAGTTGATTTAACCAAAGGGGATAGACGGGAGGCTGGGGGGTGGGGGGACACCCGAACGTACATCAAGGTTACTCACTAAACCAAACTGAGATGGAGGGAGGGCGAGGGAGCGGGGTGGGAATCTAGGGAAGGGGTAAAATGAGAAATATGGGCACATATGTCATCATTATTTTGTACCTAACAATAATGTATGCCTACAATGCACAAATAAAAAATAAATAAATTAATTAATTAATTTAATTTCCCTGCAGAGAGAAAACTTCTTGTTTAAAAATAGTTTTAGATAGATCAAAGATTGAAACATTTTTAGAGTCATAAAAATAATATGGTTTTTAAATAACCCCAAAGTGGAAAAGGCTTTCCCAAGCAGGATATAAAATCGAGATGCCATAAAGAAAAAACTGACATATTTGAGTGCAAAGAAATTTAGAAGATCTACATGGAATAAACACCATAACCAAAGTTAAAAGACAAACTGAGACAATATTGGCAACTCATATTACAGATCAATCTTCCTTAATATAAATAGAGAACCAACAACTCATAAAAAGACCAATAGAAAAGAAGGCCAGCCAGGCATGGTGGCACATGGCTGTAATCCCAGTACTTAAGTTGTCAGGGGGATCACAAGTTCCAGACAAGCCTCAGCAACTTTGCAAGGCCCTCAACAACTTGGCGAGACCATGTTTCAAAATGAAAAATAAAAATAGGACTGGGTGTGTGGCTCAGAGGTAGAATGCCCCTGAATTCAATCCCCAGTACTAGAGGAAAAAAAAAAAAAAGAATAGTAGACCAACTGACAGTTCACAGAGGGAAAAGGAAATAGTTTTTAAAATATAAAAATTACTGATGATAGCCAGGCATGGTAGCACATGCTTGTAGTTCCAGTACTTGGGAAGCTGAAACAGGAAGATCACAGGTTCAAAGCCAGACTGAACAACTTAGTGAGGCTATAACTTTGTGAGACCCTGTTTCAAAATAAAAAAATAAGGCTGGGGGTATAGCTCAGAGGTAGAATGCCCATGGGTTCAATCCCCAACACCACACAAAAAATTACTGAATCTAACTCATAATAAAATAAAAAAACATATTTACAATGATACGCCATTGTAAAGGATCCAAAATTTTGATAGAATTAATTTTCATGAGTGTATAGGGAAATGAACACTTATATTTTTGATGGAAGTTTAAATAATTGCAATAAGCATGAAGATTGATTTACCAATATCTATCAAAATTTTAAAAAATGATCCATTAATCATATTTTGGGGAATTTATCCTACTGCTATACTACCACATTTGCAAATAACTTATGTCCAGGAGTATGTATTGCAACATTGTTTGCAATAGCAAGGGTTGGGAAAAAACAGAATGCTCATCAAGTAGGGTAGAGTTTAAATAAGTAAAAGATGTATATGTTTATACAAGTAATTTCTAGAGGATACCTGAAAATGGTAAGAGTGGCTATTTCTAAGGAAGGAAACTGAGGGAGCAGGATCTTTGATGGAAAGAGATTTATTTTTCATTTTATACACTTTTGGTACTGCTTAGCACTTTTTACTGTGTCTATATTTTTCCTATTTTTAATTGTCATTTTACTTACTTAATAAACACATATAAATTAGTGTGTGCCAAATACTACCAACTTTCCAAATATTAACTCAGAAATATTTCATAATAACCTATGAAGTAGACACGGTTATTACCTCCATTTCACAGATGATGAAACCAAGGCATACTGGGCTTTGTTATGATTTTTGTGAGTCCCGGTTACTTAGGCCTTGGTAGGGCCCTTCTTCCATTAAAAAAAGTATCAAAAACATATTTCAGAACTGCTTTGGTATATAAAGATAAATATACATATATAAAAACAAATATAATCCAGGTTGGATTCATTTTCCTCTTGATTTTTAAAGAAATAAGTTTTAAAGCATTAATATTTTATGTGATACTAGAGATGGAAACCAGGGGTGTTGTACCTCTGAGCTATAACCCCACCCCTGTTTTACTTTTATTTTTGAAACAGTGTCTCACTAAGTTGCGGATGGCCTCCCTAAGTTGCTGAAGCTAGCCACGAACCTGCAATCCTCCTGTCTCAGCCTCCCAAGTACTGGGATTACAAGCATCCACGACCACACCTGGGTCAAGCATTAACATTTTAAAGTAGGAAAAGTAGCTTTGCCTACTGTGCCCACTGTTTAAGTCAACCCTGTAGGCACAGAGATGTTAGGTAATTTGCCCAAGGTCATACAACCAGTCAGTTCGAGCTGGGATTTGAACCCAGGTAGTATGGCTCTACAATCTGTTATTTTAACCACTATAGTAGTTGAAAATAGTGTACATATTATGTATGTTTTGGAAAGAAGGTTGAAACACACAGTTGCTTATATATGCCCAGGCTATCTTGAGAATAATTCACACAAATACACAAAAATATGTCTAGAGAAAGGGACTGGAAATGGGAAGTCTGCTTTTCATTGTATGTCCCTTTCCACTGTTGGCCTTTTTTTTTTTTTTCACCATGAGCATATATTTGTAAGAAGAAACTGAGATATAAACAGGGTTAAGTAACTTGTGCAAGGTTATGCAAATAGTTTAAAAAAGTAGCACACAAGTATAAGTAGCTATTAAACCAATCAATAATATATCCTCATTTGTAAGTATACTTTATCATGCATCCCTGTTAAATTTCATCACTGTAGCCCATAGGATCATTCAGAAAAGTTCTTTTTGTATCATGATTCTGGATCCATTGCTTTCATCTTTATGACCTCCTTAAATCTAGCAATCATGCTTCCCATGTTTCCATCCAAGTTATTAATGAAAGTATTTAACACATAACAGGGCTTAAGCAAAGTCCCAATGGTGAGACTAGGGTTCCCTCCAGGATCACATCAATCCATCTCTTTGGGTAATGAGCTACCAATCCAATTGATTGCACCATCTATCATTCCAGTCACATCCCTTCTTTCCTCTTACCCACAGGGTACCTGGAAATCCAAATATTTTACTGCAAAGTGTCTATAGCATTTCCTTGCTTGCTGTGCCTCTCTGAAACCCCTTTTGCAGCAGTCATTTTAAACTAATATAGGACTGGGTTTCTTTACTATATTCTTCAAGTTTCTTAGATTTTACAACTTGGCCAATTCTTCAGAACTCAAGTAAAAATTATTTCAAAACAATTGTGATCTCCCCTCCCCCAAATCTTTCATAACACATTTGTACAGGACATTTTAAAATGCGAATATATACAACTGTCTCCCCCCACCCCAGGAATCAACTTACTGTCACCCAAAATAAACCAGACTAGTGAACACAGCAGCTGGCAGAAGGGTGGAGGTCTTTCACCACGGGGGAAGGGAGCTAAATGAACACTGTGGGAAATTAAGAGAGAAGCACTCCCCATAACCACCCCTTGCTCTATTTCTAGCTACAACACACAAGCATAGTCAAAGTGTTGGGAGGAGAACATATTTTTTAGTTTCCTCTGGAATGATACTGAATGGTTACACAGGCAACCCTAACAATGCAACTGCCACATTTTTCAAACATTTACTGCAAAGAAAAATTTGCCGAACAAGGAATCCATTTTTTTACTAGTCCTACCAAATTAGAACCACATTGCCCTGGAAATAATTTTCTTCCCTGGTTATTAAAAATTTACACTTACAGATGCCGCAGAATTTTCAGTGATATTTTAAAGGAAAAAATCATGAGTAAAACTGGAATAATAAAATGTTTTACTCAAGATCTCAAAGCAAAGAATGACTAATAGCAAAAATGTAGTAGAATAGCCAGGCATGATAGTGCACAGCTGTAATCCCAGTACTTAGGAGGCTGAAACAGGAGGATTGCCAGTTCAAGGCCAGCCTCAGCAACTTAGGGAGACCCTATTTAAAAAAAAATGGTTGGGGGTGTAGCTCAAAGGTAGAATGGCCCTAGGCTCAATCCTCAATACCAACTAATTAATTAACTTAATTAATTTAAAAGGGTTGGGGTTGTAGCTTGGAGACAGAATGTCTCTGGGTTCAATCCTCAGCACCAAAAAAAAAATGTAGTAGAATGTCAGAGATTCTTGCAATAGGATTCTTAGCAAATATTACCTCAGACATTGTTCTACTATAAGGGCTGAGTTTCACACTGTCATGGGAGAAGAAATGATTCTAAGAATGGTTTAAGGAGCTCCCAGTGGGAGAGAGAGGGGAACTCAACTCGGGACCCACAGGTTTCCTGGCTTACATGATGGAAAAGAATTTCAGAATGTGACAGAGACAATAGACAGAGATTTATTAAGGAAAGTGAGGAATATATATTGAAGGGAGAATGTGGGTCACATGAGAGTAAGAAAAGGCCTTTCAGGTAAAGCAAGGAATATACATTCAAGGGAAAATGTGGGCCATCTCCATAGTAAGAGAGACAATTTTGGGGTTTAAGTTTGGCTCTTCTTTTAAAGGAAACTTGGTGAGGAGTGGGTATGGGAAGGTGAGAATAACATCAGTCTGGCGATCTGTTCATCTTTCAGATCCTTGAAGTGGTCTCTATTGTCTGATCAATAGATATCTCTTTTGCTCAAACAATACATAGGTGGATAGTTCACAGTTGTCAAGGTACTTATCACAAGTAAGTGAATTTCCAGTATGGTGGTCCAATCACCTTCCAGATCCTTGCTGTGGTCTCTGATCAATAGATATGTCTCCTGCTTCAAGGATTCATTAGTAACATAGTTAACAGTGCTCAAGGTGATTGCTACAAGTGAATGAGTAAAAATGTGAAAATTCCTCAAAAATTTTGGGAATGAGGAGCTTTAGCACAAGGCTTTTCACACTAAAGTTATATCTTCCTCATCTTTCCTTTATGTCACCTGTCTACATATTTCTTTTTTTTCTTCTATCCTACCTCAACATTTCTAAATATTGCAGAAATGCAAAAACAATACCCCTCCCTAAAGGCCTTAGGAATTTCACCCCCTAAAAACAGACTCACAACTTCCCGAGGATCAAAGAACCGTAGATAAGCAAGCTGCCCAATACCATGATGAAAATTCTTGGGAGCTCACTGCTCCAGCCCTCCAAGATACCTTCTCACAACCTTACAGACCCCCACCATATCCCTGCCCCCTCTCCCCTCGCTCAGATTCCATCAGGCAGATTAAGGTTTCCCTCACCCATGAGGTTTCATCCTTAAGAGAGATCCTTCAGCAAAAACGTGAACATTTAAAACTCCTTAAGGAGCTTCAGGCTCTCGAATTAGAATTAATCTCACTAACTACTAAAACATCCATCAATCACCCAAAAACAAAAACGGCTAAAACAACTCCCCCTCTTTATACCTTTCCTGTGACCCGAAGTCAGCATCCTGGCCCATCTATAGAAGACATAGAGCAGACGGATGAGGACCCTTCTGAGAGACAATGTTAAGCCCCCCTTACCTCCCGGGATATTGAGGAGGATATCTCTGATGCTGAGGATCCTAGTTCAGAACAAGAAAATAATCAAAACCAAAAATATCGCTCTCTTAATCTTAAATATTTAAAGACCTAAAAGCAGCAGTAAATAATTATGGCCCCACGGCTCCATACACTTTGGCTATTTTGGAAAGTCTTAGCGACAGATGGCTCTCCCATAATGATTGGTTTTCACTGGCTTGAGCCGCATTGTCAGGGGGTGAATTTGTTCTCTGATGGACAGATTTTGTAGAAAATTGTAGAGAAACCGCCCAGCGTAATAGTGAAAATAGAGCCTCGCGCTCATGGACCAGGGATAAACTTCTGGGAAGAGCCTCTTTTGATACCAACCAGATACAGGCAGCTTTTCCCCCTGGCCTCCTGGCTCAAATACAAAATGCAGGGCTAAAGGTGTGGTGTCACTTGCCTCCAAAACGGCCAGCCACAACATCATTGGCAAAAATTTGCCAGGGCCCCGAAGAGTCTTATAGCGATTTCATCAGCTGCCTTACAGACACGGCCGAATGCCTAGTTGGTGAAGGCGAAACAGAAAGTGCCTTTATCAAACATTTGGCCAATGAAAACACTAACCCAACTTGCCAGGAAACCATTAGGCCACACCGTGGTGGCAGTCTTTCAGATTATATCAAACTTTGTTCTGGCATAGGAGCTTCCCATGCAATCAGAGTGGCCATAGGAGCAGCCCTTCAACATTTCTCTCATGACAAACAACAAACTAAACAGCAAAAAGCCTGTTTTAACTGCAAACAGCCAGGCCACTTCTCCTGGGAGTACCCCAATGACAAACAACCTCGGCGTCCCCCCCCAAAGTCTGTTTGCTCACGATGTAAGCATGGTTTTCACTGGGCTAATGAATGCAGCTCAAAAACGGATGCCGAGGGTAACATCCTCCCCCCACCCCAGACACAGTGGGAGGTAACTGACCTTGAGGTAAAAGTCAAGGGAGCTACCTCCACAAAACATCACATATTTCGACCCAAAACACTTAAGGGCCAATCTTTGACTCTTGAAAACTTTTGTTAAAAGTGTTATTGTAAGGTATCTCTTTGTAATCTCATGTGTTCTAACAAACCAGTTTGTCTTATGCAGTTAATGTCAGATAGGAAGCATTTGTATTCGTGGAACTTTACTAAATATATTGACTTAAATAATTGTTCTTTTTTTTTCTATTTTGTATTTGGGAAATAATTAGTCCAATTTTAAGATAGATATAGCCATGTCCAAAAAACTGTCTTTCTCAAAGACTTAACCCTGTGATAAGACCTCACCCTGTGATTACACTGTCTAATTGAAGGAGGAATAGCCTTATAGCTGCAGGGTGTAAAACCTGTCCTACCTAAGATGTGTTATAGCAGACCTTACCATAAAGTCCTTCATCCCTCCAAGAGATAACAATGATCTTTTTACTGATATCTACCTAATTTTGCTCTTTCTAGGAATGTCTTTAAGTCCTTTTAAGATCTGCAAAAACAATTTTTGTATTGTTTGTCTTTTATAAAAATGTATGAGTGTGTGTATGTGTGGATATGTATTTATTACTGTCTACGTTTGTGAATGTCTGTATCCATAAAAGTATTGTCTGTCTATTGTCTACATGGTACCAAAATTAGCTTATAGAGCTAATTTAAAATAGCGCTTATAAGTAAAATAAATAAATAAATGGATCCAAATATCTTTTAGTTCATGTGACTTAAGTCTTTAATAAATAAGTTTAAGTTTAAAAAAAAGTTATTAAAAGGTAACGGATTTTTTTCTAGGTTAGGCAATGTCCATTGTTTTTAAAATATTTTATTTGTTAAAATGACTTAAAGTGCTGACTGGCTATTAAACAGGTAAATTAGGGTTTCTTCAAGATATCAATCTCCTCTTTAAAAAAAATAAGCCTAGGTAATTTTTTTTTCATTTCATTAAGATAATTTCCTATGTTCTTTATATTTAAAACAACATGATTTTTTGCTCTTAACATTTACTAAGAACTAGCTTCAAAGTTTGTGCTTTGGCAAAATCTCTTATGTTTATTGTCTTTGATTACCTAGCAAACTGCATCTTATTAGGATCAGGGTTTAAATGTCTGTACCTGTTTAATGATTACTTCATAGCTCTAGCTAAGTAAACAACTTCAACTTTGGGTTACTATATTTGACACTCTATATATCTGTGACCATAGATGTGTATATATATAAAAGCTAAATACGCTGTGTATGTAGCTTCTTCTAAATGTTTTCATAAGAGCTTATAAAGGTAAAAATGTATGGGTTTTATATATGTGCAAGCTAACTAATAGAAGTGATCTTTCTATGCAATATGCATTGTCTTAGTATCTTAAGTTACTAAAACTTCTGCCATCTATGTTTTAGTACCATTCAGAAATCCATCATTAAGACATGGTTTACATCTGTTTGCTTTAGATAAATGTTTTATTGACCATCTATCAGGTAATAAGCTTATTTCTGATTATTAATATTGTGCTCTAAACTTATAAAAATTTAGAGCTATTTAATTTTTATCAATGCTGTTAACCTACATAGACTTGTAATTATAGTTATCTTATTGAGCCACAAATTCTTTTTTTTTTTTTTTTTTTTTTTTTTTTTTTTTTTTTTTTTGCGGTACTGGGGACTGAACTCAGGGGCATTCTACCTCCGAGCTATACCTCCAGCCCTATTTTTTATTCTTTATTTTGAAACCGGGTCTCACTAAGTTGCGGAGTGCCTCACTAGGTAGCTGAGGCTGGCCGCGAACCCGGATCCTCCGGTCTCAGCCTCCCGAATGCTGGGATTACAAGCGTGCGCCACCACGCCCGGCTCTTGAGCCACAAATTCTAAATTTCATTTCAAAGGTTAAGTTAAGGTTACGTTAAGGTTAAGTTAAAATTGTTAACTTTTATGTATTTTGTTAATTATTACTGGTTTCTTTATTAGTTAAATATATTTATGTCTCCTAAGTATCTTCTAAAATGCAAACTTAAGAAAATACCTTACCTAGCTGATGTCCTATAAACAAAAAGGTTAATAACAATTTTTAAGGTTTATATTTGTGTATTTCTAAATTATATTATAATCATTTTCAAGCAAAGATAGTTAGAGGTAATAAAACACTGGACATTCTAACTCATGCCACTCTGGTTAAAGAAAAAATTTGGGTAATTATATATGTAAAGTCAAATTTAAATAAAAATTTATTTATGTCATCAAATATTATCAAAACTATTATATCTTTATAATTGTTGTCTGTTAACATTACAGATGTACTTTAACATAATAACCTAAACAATGTTTTGATAACCATTTCCTGAAAAACAGGCTATGATATTGACTCCTAATCATTAAAAGGACTGGTGAAACTGACTGTCTGGGTGCTCAACAACCGGGTCTTGTAGAACCATCAGAAAGTAAAAGGGCTAAAAGAATAGCCAATATTTTGGCCTTCGCCCTCCAAGGTCAAATAGGACCCAGGGGAAGACTTCACTAAGGCCCCTGCAACTCCGGTGAGTCACCTGACCTCCCAAAATGGGGATCATGAGGGCTCCAGAAACTGGGAGCCACCAGCACAATCTCTACAAAAAAAGGAGGGTCATTGGATAGAAAATGTCCCCTATACTTCAAGGGAAGCAAATGGTTAACAGACCATGACCCATCCTCAGAGATGAGAGCAAAGCCTCACAAACAGGAGTAACTCTAAGGAGCCTTAACTGACCTTATCAGCAAAATTTATAATTCACGATTGACCAATATTGGGCTAACTACTTGGCCTTGAACACCCAGCAGGGAAGTATAACCAAAATGAATGTCTACATTGTAATTTATAATGATACTTATACCTTTAGGCTCATAGGAAAAATAACCAGCGACATTGATGCCCGAAACTTCTGAGTATTTATAAAATGCTGTAAAGGTAAACCTGTCTTGCTTGAAGTTTTACAGATCCAAGACCACCAACATCATAAATTCCTATTCCTGTAAGGCACTGGACAGTTTAAGAGTCTTGCTCAAAGTTTTAAAAGCCTATTTAAATTCTCCTATATACTGTAAACTAGGAATCTTGTTTCTTTTTACTCTTGTGGAACCTTTTTATTTACCCTTTTGATATGGGAATCTCTATGCTAAACTAAAAACTTTAAAGATACTTAAGAGTTAATGTAGTCTCCCATAGAGTAGAAGAAAGATACAATAACCTAAAACCTAAAGTGAGATGCTTGTTTTACAGAAGGCTCTGCTAATATGTAAAAACAAAAGACAGATAGTAATATTATATAACCTTTATAGTAAACAAATTATTGTTACTAATTAACAGTATCATAAAAGCCAATAAGGTAAATTGTATGCTGTGATTTATGCTTTGTGCCTTAAGAATGTGTCACAATGTCATATATAACTTGACAGTCTGGCTACCTGGCTTCCAGTTTAAAATGCTAATCATTTGGTCCAGGGTATATCTCCTGGCCCTTGCTGACATATTTTCTGGATGGATAAAAGCATATCCTACTTAAACTAAAATTATTCCTAGATTTAGGCTCCCCAGCTCACTTAAAAGTGACACTAGATCTTCGTTTATCTCAAAGGTAACACAGGAAGTCTTGCGAGCTCTGGACACAACTTACGGTCTCCATAGCTCCTGGCACCCTCAATTGTCAGAAAAGGTGGAAAAGACTAACTTAGAAAATCAAAACCACCTTGGGAAAACTATGTCAAGCGACTTTTTTGAGCCCTGGTTATGCTTACTGCCCATTGCTCTATTAAGGATTAAAATTGTCTAAGATCTCTCTTTAACTGAGTTCTTATAAAGTGCTTTATAAAAGGTCTTTTCTATGACAATAAGGTCCTTCCAACTCCTGATAATTTGACCTATGTGGCAAAAATACAACTAGTTGATTGTGTCTTACTCAAAACCTGAAAAAAGGATTCACTCTTAGACCAGCTTCCCCCAAAATAAAAGGATACTTTCCAAGTGTTTCTTAGGACACAGTTCCTGGATTCATATGTATGAAATTAAACTTATCCCTATTGAAACTTTACAGAATCAAGGCTCTAAAGTCAGGAATAAACCTCTGGATGCTGATAAGACCTGCGAACACTATTCCTGTGAGCCTTTAAAGATTTAAAATTATTATTCAAAAGAACAACTAAGACTAAATCAGGATAAGTTTTATTTTTGTGCTTTTTTCCCATTGTAACTACATTATGTCTACATTATTCTTCCAGGAAAAAAACAAACTTCTTTCCTGAACTGGGCACAACAATATGCCAAAGGTATTAATAGAGATGCCTGTTGGATTTGTGGGCTATTACCCACATCTAGCTCATCGGGGCTGCCCTAGTGGGTATCCCTAATACAAGAAAATGATTGGCTAAAACTCCAAAAAACTCATTACCATCTTAAAACTTGCTTTATATGAGCTAATGTTTCCCAGTGGCCTATAAATAAAAACCTTAAACAAAAAGGGCCATAGAAAGTTTCTCTGTAAATAAAACAAATTTATGGCATTTTACCAAAAGTTATCCATCCTAAACTCAAAATATATCTGAAATAAAAGATAATAATCATGAGTACCTAAGAGGATACTCTCAAATATGGGATGAACATGTTCGGGTAACACTCACTATGGGAAGACTCAGTCAAATGGCAGCTCTCTGTTGGGAACAGAGAAATCATTCACTTGATTTTTTGAGTAATTCTACTCATAAGCTGGGATGGATTCCTATAGATGAATGTAATTATACGATTATATTAAAAGATACAGATTGGTTTGCTACCAATTGGAGGTGGAAAACAGAAACAAGATGGCCAGCACCAAAAGGCACCCAATGGCTGTGTGGTGCCAACCTTTGGCCAATGGTTACCTCCAGGCTGGATAGGAAAATGTACATTAGGATATCCTTGGGTACAAGGGCACTGGACTAAGACCATAGACTGTTCAGCTAACCTCCCAAATTTACAACATCGGTGGACATGATCAGTCTTCCACTGGTATTATCATGTAGTCTCTATTCTATTTCGCTCAGCTGGACTCAAAGATGTAATCTGGCATATAGAGTCCTTTAGTAAGTATACACAAAAGGCTCTAAATGACACAGCTGAAAGCATTTCACTAATAAATGATGAAATGTAAATGATGAGAAAGGCCATCTTACAAAATCAAATGGCCTTTGACATATTAACGGCAGCACAGGGTGGACCTGTACAATTATTAAAACAAAGTGTTGTGTTTATATTCCCAATAATTTAAAGAATGTGTCTTCTACAAGACCTACATTCTCAAATTAATTATGTGTTTGATCCTGACCTAAGTTTCAATGACTTACTAACTTCCTAGTTTTCTGGAACATCTTGGTGGAAAAAGGTTCTCATTTCCTTAGCCAGTATACTTTGCACGGGAATACTTCTCTGTTGTTCGATTTACTGTTGTTTTAGACTATTATCTCAAATGCACTTGCCTTCTCTTTCAGAATATCAAAGAATAATGGTTCTACAACCAACAGACCCTGACCTTCCTATGTCTCCTTTAGATCAATTAAAGAGACTTCTGATCCCTGGGTAGGCAGGGACAATGACCCCTTATAAGCTTTCTCTTAATTCTCACATTTGGTCCATAGATCTTTAAAAAACTAACAGCCTTCATAAAATCCCAGATAGACTCTGCCTTGGCCAAACCCATCCAGGTACATTACTAGTGCCTGGAAATGATGGATAGATGGGAATCTGTCTATCAGGAGCATGAAAGCCTCCAAACTCACTCTCTCCCCACGGGGACAGCATCACAGCTGGAGAGATGCTTACCTAGATTATAGAGGCCAGGTATGGGCATTGAACCGGGTGCAGAGCAAAGCATTGCACGAGAAAGGTCCCAATTGACCTCCTCCGGATTTCTCTGGGAGTATACCTGGTTTGCATAGAGGTTGACATCACCTAAACCCAAAACTTGGCTCTGCCTCTCCTCTCCAAAAAGATGTCGAGAGCCATACAAAGTGGGTATAGCCCATAGGAGGAACCAGGTCAGTGTCTCCCCTGGTCGATCAAAGCCCACTCCCTATAAAACAAAAAGGAGGAGATGTTGGGGGCCTAAAAAGGCCAGTCAGAGCTGGAATTCACACTTTGAGGGAACTCCCCCGCAGCAGCCACAGTGACAGTGCAAAACAGGTTCTATCCATTATCCTGCTGTGGCCCTTATCTATAGAGGACACGATCAACCTTGACCAATCATGTAAGCCCACTCAAGCTTGCCTGACCCCACCTGACCCCACCCCTCACCTCTAGGTACTTAAGCTGTCCTGCTTTAATAAAAAATTGAGGCTTGATCAGAATCCTGTCTTTCCTCCATTCTTTCGCATCCCTTGTTTGTCTCATTCCCTTAGGTTAGCCGCCTCGGTCTCCCGTTCACAACCCCTGCTGGCCAGGGCACTTAGCAACATAGCAAGACTCTCAGCAACCTAGCAAGACCGTGTTTCAAAACAAAAACATAAAAAAGGATGGGGGATATAACTCAGAGGTAGAATGTCCCTGGGTTCAATCCCCAGTACCACAAAAAAATGTTTGAGGTTTTGGGTGTAGCTCAGTGTTAGAGTGCTTACCTGTCACATGTAAGGCCTAGGGTCAATCCCTAACACTCTTAAAAGAAAAGAGAATAGTGTTTGTTGAGAATGACAAAATACTGTTCATAGTTACATATTAGCTGCTTATTATTATTTGTCATTCCAGGACAAAATAATCATGGCTCTCTTTGAGCATTCACTATGTATCACATACTCTGTGAAGTGTTTTACATGGTTTCATATTTAAAGCTGAAAATAACCCTATGGAGTAGGGTAACACTGTTACCTCCATTTTAGAGAAGAAAAATGCACAGAGAACCTAAATAAATTAACCATAATTACATACCTAATAAGTGGTTGAACATGATATGAAGTCAGACTATCTAATTTCAGAGCCTAACCTCAACCACTACACCAGAAAAGGAGACTGATATTTCTGTTGATGATGGGTGTTGGGGAATAGCAGCATCTTTGTCAAAAAAAATGAGGTTGGTATTTCTATCTTATTAAATAAATTAATTTCTTTGGAAGGGTACTAGATATTGAACCCAGGGGCATTCTACCTCTGAGCTACATTACCAGTCCTATTTTACTTTTTATTTTGAAACAGGATCTCCCTAAGTTGCTGAGGGTCTCACTAAATTGCTAAGGCTGGCTTTGAACCTACAATCAGTCTTCCTGTCTCAGCTTCCCAAGTACTGGAATGACAGGCATACACCACCATGCCTGGCATAAATTAATTTATTGCTTTTAGAGTTTAAATCAATCACTATCAAATGAAAACCATCTAAATACTTAGGTTGAACTTTATAAATATTCTCTATATCTATATATGACTTAGGTTACAATTGAACCTTTCCTCCAATATAGAAGCTTTGATGCCTTTATGATAAGTTAAATGCATTGCTATAGAAAATGGCTGGGAAGAGAAATGGGAATGATTTTCCTAACATTCCAGGACAATTTTTTTTTTTTTTTTTTTTGCGGTACTGGGGATTGAACTCAGGGGCATTCTACCTCCGAGCTATACCCCCAGCCCTAGTTTTTATTCTTTATTTTGAAACCAGGTCTCACTAAGTTGCGGAGTGTCTCACTAGGTAGCTGAGGCTGGCCACGAACCCGGATCCTCCAGTCTCAGCCTCCCGAATGCTGGGATTACAAGTGTGTGCCACCACGCCCGGCTTCCAGGACAATTTTTAATACTAGGAATCAAATCCATGGACATTCTACCTGTGAGATACACCTCATCCCTTTTTACTGTTTATTTTTTAAACAGGAACTCGCTATGTTGCTGAAGGTATCACTAAATTGCTGAAGCAGGCTTTAAACCTGGGATCCTCCTGTCTCAGTCTCCCACACATGAGGATTACAGGTATGTGCCACCATGCCAAATTCCGGGACATTTTAAAATGCCAAGATATACAATTGTTTCCCCGAGCCTTGATTGTGGGGGGTATGTCAGAAAAGACCTGGAAGTACACTTACTAGGAGCACATTAGGCCATGCTGTTAAGATTCAATTTTCTTTTGCATATAGATTATTAAAATTCTTACACAGGTAGCAGTAATAGTCATTCTATACTATATTCAATAGAATACACTTCCTACTAAATATGTTAATACACCTAATACTAATAGTTTAGATTATTGTGTTATAGTTTAGAAGCCATATTTAAGAATAGGGATTCTAAAACACTAGTCCTGATTCTTTTTTGAGTGATGTAATAATAAAAATATACTAACAAATTGAGCTGCATTTTTATCTCACCTTCTTACATATAGGTTCTTTTTTCTGTATCCCGTTTTTGAAATGATTTCTCTTTGGTATATGGTCTCTCAAAGTCTCTCTTGAATAACAATAGACTAGTTATTACAAAACCAGTCCTACATCTTTCCCTGAACTATATGCAAATTACCTATTCTATGCTTACTCTAAAAAAATAAATCTAGCTTCCATATCCCAAATCAGTTACTGCTTTTATGTTGTTTCCCTTGATTTAGGGGTGGCAACAATTATTATTATTGCTAGTATCAGTCATGGTCATCTAGAGAATAGCAAGGCCATAATTCATGCTTTACTGCAATTGATAAATTAGGCAAGTAAGAAACAGCAGAAGCCCATAATTTAAATCCTCTCCAGGTCCTTAATCTAAGACTCTGACATTTGAATTAGAACCAGAAATATATGGTTAAAATTAAACCATGAAGCAAGCCTATATAAATTACTATAAAATATAACTCTATCACCCAGAAATTCATAAGTTAAGAATTGAGATGGATATCTTACTTTTAATCCTTTTGTATTACATCTTAATACTACCATATATATAGAATAGCTAAATTCATGTAGACTTTGTTTTCACTTATATGGCCTGTTAACATGGATTTGGGATTTGGTATATAAATAAAAGTAACTAATTTTCAGATGACAAGTTATACATTTAAAATGTATTTTTCTAGTTAATGATATTCCAGAAGCATATTTTTGTCATCAAATCTATACTCCATTTATTCTAAGCAGTGGGAATCATATTTTATTTTCTCTTAGTTGTGATTTAGGTCTATTTCTTTCCCCTTCTCTCCTTTTACCCATTGATAGCTGTGCAAGACTGAACTATTGCTAATAAACTGAAGAATTACCCGTTAATTTCAGGTGAAACAAAAAGAGATGACATTTGTGTTCCCAAATTACATAAAAGTGGATGCTGCACTAGTGTAGAAATCAATATTTCCCTTTTTTTCCTATGTCAATGAGCTGTCCTATTCTTCATAATCCACTCCTACATTTCCACCCAGTCCCAAAACTAACTAGTCTAAATCCTGGTTGACAAATGAAGATAGGAAAGAGAAAACAATACTACTGAAGAGAAAGGGAAGAGCTAGGTATTGTTTCACATGTCTGTAATCCCAGTACTTGGGAGGCTGAGACAGGAAGATTGTGGTTTCAAGGCCAGCTCAGCAATGTTGTAAGACTCCGTTTCAAGATAAAAACTAGAAAATAGGGCTGGGGATAGAGCTTAGAGGTAGAGTGCCCCTGTGTTTAATCCCCAGTACCACAGAGAGGGAAGGAGGGGAGAGGGGAGAGGGGAGAAGAGAGATTAATATTTCTTCAACAATGTTTTTGTGCCAGGCACTAAATCAAGCATTTTACTCATGTCATCTCACTTAATTCTATAATACCCCTACAAAATTGAGCTATGATATCCTCATTGGACAGATGATAAAACTGAGCATAAAAGACCTTAAGAAATATGTCTAACACTTATACAAAAGACAGGAGGTTAATAAAGGAAATGGAAATGCTAAATGGAAAGCCTCAGTCTTTACCACCTATTTCCAGCCCTCAACCACAGGGCTTATCTTCGTGGAACCAAGGGTATCAGTTGCCTTCAGCCTCATATTCTCAGAACATTAAATTGTAACTCTTATAATGTTATCTTAAATTTAACTCTTAGATGTTATTACAATATTGTCATATGCAAAATCTCAGAGACAAATGAAAGGATGAAAAGACCTTTGAATTTCAATATTCAGGAATGTGAAGAACTAGAAATCATAGGCAATCATCTGCTATAAAATAACTAGAAATTTCTGTATGTTTACAAATTCTTTTTGGTGTGTAATATAATTCAGCCAGAAAAAGAGAAAAATCTCCAGAAATCAGAAAATAACAAAAAAGATTTGGGTGGTGGTGCACACCTGTAATCCAAATACTTGGGAGGCTGATATGGGAGGATCAGAGGTTTGAGACAAGCCTCAGCAATTTAGTGAGACTCTCAACAACTTAGAAAGACCATGTTTCAACACAAAAAAATTTAAAAAGGGCTGAGAGTATAGCTCAGAGGTAGAATGCCTCTAGAGTCAATCCCAGAGAAGAAAGAAGAAGATGGCACCAAAACAGTAATAGATTCCAATGTGTAAATAACCCTGAGTGGATTTGCACTTGTCAGTAAGCAATAGTCAAATAATTGTTAACAGATAATTTTTCAGACTTTATGAAATTTCTAAATCCTCAAATTCAGAAAACACAAATTCTAAAAGGCTTTATAAAAGAAAGAACACATTACACCTCTGAACACATTGCTGTTAAATATCAAAACACACAAAATATCTTAAAGTATCCAGAGAGAAAAGATAAATTATCTAAAAAAAAGGAAAAATAAACTAACAGCAGGCATCTCAACAGCAACAACAAAAGACTGAACACATGCAGGGAATGGTGACACACACTTGTAATCCGAATGCTTAGGAGGCTGAGACAGGAGGATCACAGGTTTGGCCAGCCTTGGCAACTTAGCAAGACCCTCAGGAACTTAACAAGACCCTCTTTCAAAATAACAAAAATAGGACTGAGGATGTAGCTCAGAGGTAGAATGTAGAACACCCCTGGGTTTAACCAACAGTAATACACACACACATACACACACACACACACACACACACACACACACACAACAAGACTGAAAACAATAAAATAATATCTTCAGAGTACTAAGTGAAATTGTCAACTTAAAACTGAAACCAGCAAAACTATCTATCAAGAATAAGAGCAAAATGAGGACATTTTCAGATAATGAAAATTCAGTTTCACTAATATACTCTCACTAAAGAAAATTCCAATGACTATACCTGAGAAAGAAGAAAAGTGAATCCAAAAAGGACTGAGATTCAAAAACAAAAGACTTGTAAGAAAATTAGAAAATATGTTCTCACTGACTGCATGAAATAATAAAGTTATGTTATTTGGGTAAAAGGAAGGTACAATACTGAATAACAATAATGAGTAAAATGGGATGAGGTTGAGTGGCGTTAAAGTATTCTCAAGTTCTTGTTTTGTTTTAGAAGAGGGGAGAGATTTTTATTAGTATAGATTTATTTTAGTCAAGCATTCATGTTAAAAATGCGAAAGTAACAGTAAAAGAAAAATATTTAAAAATCAAAACAACCTGGCCAGATGTGGTGCCACATACCTGTAATCCCAGTATTTGGGAGGCTAAGACAGGAAGATTCCAGGTTCAAGAGCAGCCTAAGAGCTGGTGTGGTGGCACATTCTTGTAATCCCAGTACAAGGGAGACTGAGACAGGAGGACTGCAGTTTTACAGACAGCCTCAGCTACTTAGTAAGTCCCTCAGCAACTTAGTGAGACCCTGTTTCAAAATAAAGAATAAAAAATAGGGCTGAGGGTGTAACTCAGAAGTAGAATGCCCCTGGGTTCAATCCCCAGTACTGAAAAAAAAAAGGTGCAGCCTCAGCAACATAACCAGACCCTCAGCAACTTAGCCATACCCTGTTTCAAAAAAGAAAAAAAGTAAAAGGGCTGGGGGTGTATCTCAAAGTTAGAATGTCCCTGGGGTCAATTCACAGTATCAAATAAAAAAATCATGTCAGATTAAAAATAAATGATAAATATGTGCATGTATGCCTTTACCAGCTTGTACCTAACAAAGATGTATGATTACAATGCACCAATAAAAAATAAAGAAAGAAAAAATAAAGATAAATACAGTCTGCTTTTAAGAAGATGGGTAAATGTATATTTTTCTATTACTCCTACTAAATACAACTAAAACCCTGGACATGTAAAAGAAACATAAGAAACAGAAAGTAGAGGGGCTAGGGACTTTGGAACCCAAGAAATGAGATGACTCATAGCCTCATATATGCCATACTTGGAGCTGAAGAAGCTCGTGTCCAAGAAACAACAATGGATGTTGACATAAAAAGCCCCAGCATAAGATTGCTTTTACCAGGTGTGATGGTGCAAGCCTGTAATTCTAGTACTTGGAGGCTGAGACAAGAGGATCACAGGTTTGAGGTCATCCTCAGCAATTTAGCAAGTCCCTGTTTCAAGATGAAAATTAAACAATAGGGTTGGAGGTAGAGTGCCTCTGCATTCAATCCCCAGTACCACGGGGAGAGGGGGAGAGAGAGAGAGAGAGAATATGAATGAATGAGTACTGAGGGCCTAGGGAGGCTCTCAGCAACTTAGCAAGACCCTGTTTCCAAATAAAATAGGTCTGTGAGTATAGTTCAGAGGTAGAATGCCGCAGGGTTCCACAAAAAAAAAAAAAAAAAAAGATTGTTCTCTCTGTGTGTGCAAAGGCCTAGGAAAGGGGCAGACTAAAAAGACAGAAAGCTTTAAGATAATAACTATTCTACTGTAATTAAACCCCACAGAATTCTATGGCCCTATATATCCACACCTGTCAGCAAAGGCCAGGAGGGGAGTCTATAAACTTGTATTCTCTCTCCAGCCTATAAAAAGGTGCCTTAATTCCCTCTCCAGGATGGCATCAGAGAAAATGGAATTGGGAGCCAGAATTTTCATCTCTGGTGGGTGATGAGAGCCCCTTCCTACAAACTGTGGAAGGAGAGACCACAATGGGAGATTGACAGTAACAGGGGGCCCCTCCTCCTCCCTGCTGGGATGACCTCAGAAGGGGCTTTGTGGAGTCACTGCCCAGTGGTAATGAGGCTACGCCTGCTGTGATGACACTAAAGAATCTGTGGAGTGTGGCCAGGTAGTCATGTGTGGAAGCCTAGGAGAAACTGAAACTCCCATTCCTGCCCAGCAATGGCAAAGAGTAAGTCCCTACAGTAACTGTCACCAGAGGCCAAGTGGGAAACCAATAATCCTACAACCCACCTGACAGTAACAAGGCAGTGTCCTTCTTCCCTTGTCAGTGTGGTTTCAGAAGAAGCCAGTTCAAACAGAATGTTTAAAGAAGATCCAAAGTCTCATAACCTAGCATTCAAAATAACCAGGTTTTGATTAAAAAAAAAATCACACCTTATACCATGAACCAGGAAGATCTCAAACTGGATTAAAAAAGACAATCAATCCCAGTACAGCAGTACAAGCCTACAATTCCTGTCCGGGGCCTAGCCCAGCCGGAAAGACCCCGCCTCTAGATGGCGCCTGGCAGAGTGCCAGAAGTGGCTGCAGGTGGTATCATTCTAGGGCTGCGCCACGCCAGAGCGCATGCACCAGCACGCCCAGCTCGTGGCCAGCCCAGGTGAGAGCTGTATGAGACACCTCGTGGCTTAGGCCCTGTGTGGCTTTAAGAGCCTCCACCTCTCGCATATAAAAGGGAGGCTGGCTGGGTTGTTGCTGGAGTGGGTTGCTGGAAAAGTTCTGGGAGGAAAGGTTGTTGGTTGCTAGTGGAAGGTGGATTGCTGGAGAGAGGGGTTACTGGGAGTCTGTAGGAAAGGCACTATTTGGAGAGACGGCTTCTGTGCTGTGTTTGTTACTGCTTGTGTAGTGCCCTCGATCCCAGAGAGAGAGGTATAATAAAGAGAGGTTTGAATCAGCAACATTCAGGCAGCGTCTTTATTGGGCCCTCACGGTTGAGGGTTCAGCCTGGGGTTCCCAATAAATTCTCAGATACTCAGGAGGCTGAGGCCGGAGGATAACAAGTTTGAGGTAAGCCTAAGCAATTTAGCAAGACACTGTCAAAAATAAACTAAAAATGGCTGGGGATATCTCTCAATGATAAGAGTGCTTGCCTAGCATGTGGGAGTCCCTAGATTTAATCCCCAGTGTCACAGGGTGAAAAAAGGCAACAAAACAAAACAAAATCCAGAATCAATAGATGCCAATATCAAGATGACAGGAATATTAGAATTATCTGACAAAAAGTTTCAAGCACATTATAGAAAAAAGTGCTTGTACAGCAATTATGAACACATTTGAAACAAATGAAAAAAAAAAAAACAGAAGTCTTAGCAGAAAAACAAAAGATATAAAGAAAACCCTATGGGAAATGTATGTGTAATTAAAAGACAAAATAATAGCTGGGTATGATGGTGCACTTGCAATCCCAGTACTTGGGAGGCTGAGACAGGAGGATCACAAGTTCAAGACTGTCCTCAGCAATTTAGTGAGGCCTTACACAACTTAGTGAGACCCTGTTTCCAAATAAAAAATAAAATAGGAATGGGGGTGTAGCATAGAGATAGAATGACCCTGGGTCAATCCCTAGTACCATACACACACACAAACACACACACACACACACACACACACACACACACACACACACAGAAAAACAAAATTATAAAAAAATTCAATGAATGAGCTGAATGGGGAAGGGCTGAATGGGGGGAAAATTATTGGTAAACTCAAAGATAGAACACTGAAAATCATCCAGTCTGAACAAAAGAGTGAAAACAGATGAGATAAAATAACCAGAGCTTTCTGGGACTACAATTAAACATATACCATTATGTCATCAGAGTTCTAGAAGGAGAGGGAAAAAGGGCAAGGTTGAAATGCACTCAAAAAAGTAATGGCTAAATAAATTTGGGAAAAGACCACAAAATTCAAGTGTGAATGAACCTCAAATAGGATAAATTCAAAGGAGTCCAAAAGAAGACATTTTTATTGTTTCATTTGTTCTTTTGTATGATGATTTCCTATTTATGATAAATGTACATTATTATAATGGTCTTTTATACTTTTCTTATTGACTTATGAGAGCACTCAATATAATACAAATATTAACCCACTTTTTTCCCCCTGAGAAAACTTTTTGTTTGTTTGTTTTCTATGTTGTTGTTGTGTGTGGTACTGGAAATGGAACCCAGAGGCATTCTATCTTTGATCCACACCTTGAGTCCAATTTTATTTCTTATTTGGAAACGGTATCCTAGGTTGATGAGTCTCACTACTTGCTGAGGCTGTCCTCGAAGTTGCAATCCTCCTGTCTCAGCTTCCCAAGTGCAGGGGTTACAGACATGCGCCACCATGCTTGATTAGGATTTATTTTTTAAATGTGCTTTTATTGGTACATTATGGTATTACATCATAATGTATATCATGTTGACAATGACATACATGCACACAGCACTTGATGACACCCCTGCCTCCCCATTTCCCCCCTTCCCAATAGAGAGTACTGAGATTAACATTGAGGTTTTCACATATGTACACACAGTCCATGGGAGAATTTCCAATAATAAACCTCAGTCTTTCCCCTCCCCTTCCCTTAGACCACTTCCCTGGCTCCACTGCAGTTTCTCCTCCATTATCTGGAGTCCCTCTGGTATCCCAATTACTCCCTAGCTTGCACATAGTAGAGAAAACATATGATCCTTCGCTTCCTGTGATTGGCTTATCTTCCGTAACATAATCTTCTCCAGGTCCTTCCATTTTCTTGTAAATGACATAATTTTGTTCTTCTTTATTGTTTAGTAGAATTCCATTGTGTGTATTTCCCATAGTTTTGTAATCCATTCATCTACTGATGGACACCTTGGTTGGTTCAATAATTTGGCTATCGTAAATTGTGCTGCTATGAACATGGGTATGCATATATTACTGCAGTTCTCTGGTTTCAACCTCTTTGGAAAGATACTGAGGAGTGGTATAGCTGAATCATATGGTGGATTCATTCCCAGTTTTCTAAGGAATCTCTATAATGATATCCATAGTTGCTGAACTAGTTTGAAATTCCACCAACAGTGTAGAAAAGTTCCTATATCCCCATATCCTTGCCAACATTTATTATTTGGCTTCTTGATGATTGCCATTCTGATTGGGGTTAGATAGAATCTTAGTATAGTTTTGATTTACATCTACCTGATTTCTAATGATGTTGAACATTGCCATTCTGATTGCATTAGATGGAATCTCAGTGTAGTTTTTATTTGTATTTCCCCAATTGCTAATGATGTTGAACATTTTTTTCATGTATCTATTAGCCATTTGTATCTCTTTTTGTGAAGTACCTATTCAATCTACAGAGTCAATGCAATCCCTATCAAAATACCAATGTAATTTTTTAGATACCTAGAAAAATCATTCATAAATTTCATATGGAGAAACAAAAGACCCAGAATATCCAAAGCAACTCTCAGCAATAAGAACCATGCAGGAGGCATCACAATTCCTGAATTCAAATTATACTATAGAGCTATAATAATAAAAAGTGTATGGTATTGGCACAAAGACAGACACATAGACCAATGGAACAGAATAGAAGATACAGAAACAAATCCACACACTTATAGCCAATTTATTTTCCACAGAGGTGCCAAACACATACACTGGAGAAAAGACAGCCTTTTCAACAAATGATGTTGGGAAAATTGGTTATCCATCTGTAGAAAAATAGAACTAAATCTTTACCTTTCACCCTGCACAGGAACCAACTCAAGATGGATCAAAGACGTGGAAGTTAGACCAGAGACTGTGAAGCTACTAGAGGAGGGCATAGGTTCAACACTCAAACATATAGGCACAAGCAGAAACTTCCTCAACAAGACCCCCAAAGCTAAGGAAATTAAAACAAGAATAACTGGGATGGCATTAAACTAAAAAATTTCTGCACATCAAAGGAAACTATCAAGAATCTAAAGAGAAAGCCCACAGAACGGGAGAAGATCTTTTCTAGCTATCTCTCTGACAGTTGACTAATATCTAGAATATACAAAGAACTTAAAAGACTTTACAGCCAGGCGTCGTGGTGCACACTTGTAATCCCAGCAATTGGGAGGCTGAGACTGGAGGCTCCGAGTTCGCGGCCAGCCTCAGCTACCTAGTGAGGCACTCTGCAACTTAGTGAGACCCTGTTTCAAAATAAAGAATAAAAAATAGGGCTGAGGATGTAGCTCAGAGAATGTCCCTGAGTTCAATCCCCAGTACCACAAAATAAATAAATAAACAAACAAATAAATAAAAAATAAAAGACTTTACACTAAAAAAATAAATAACTCAATCAAGAAATGGGCAACTAGCCAGGCATGGTGGCACACACTTGTAATCCCAGCATTCAGGAGGCTGAGACCGGAGGATCTGGGTTTGGGGCCAGCCTCAGCTACCTAGTGAGGCACTCCGCAACTCAGTGAGACTCGGTTTCAAAATAGAGAATAAAAAATAGGGCTGGGGGTATAGCTCGGAGGTAGAATGCCCCTGAGTTCAATCCCCAGTACCACCAAAAAAAAAAAGAAAAAAAAAAGAAATGGGCAACTGAAATAACACAAGTTTAACATTTGTCTTTTCATTTTGTTTATAATATTCTTTATATTTTAAAATTAAAAATTAGAAAGTCAAATATTTTTTTCTTTTCTGTTTTCCTTTTTTATTTTGTTCTTTTTTTAAAAATTGGTGCATTGTAATCATACAGCTTTGTTAGGTACAAGCTGTTAGAGGCATACATGCACACATCTCTCATTTAACTCTTCCCCAATTCCTGCCCTACTCCCTTCCCCTCCCTCCTTCTCAAATTTAGTTTAGTGATTGACTTTGATATGTTTTTGTTGTTGTTGTTGTTGTTGTTGTTTGGTACTGGAGATTGAACCCAGGGGCATTCTACCTCTGAGCTACACCCCCAGTCCTATTTTTTATTCTTTATTTTGAAAAAGGGTCTCACTAAGTTGCAGAGGGCCTCACTAAGTAGTTGAGACTGGCCACAAACCCAGATCCTCCTGTCTCAGCCTCCCAAGTACTGGGATTACAGGCATGAGCCACCACGCCTGGCTTGATATGCTCGTGAAAGTACATCATGTGCAATAGGGTGTCCTCCCCCCCATCACCTTTAGTTAAGTCACCTTCTTTGCTCATCTAAGGTTTCTCCTTCTTCATCTAGAGTCCCTCTTATGTCCCACTTTCTCCCTAGCTTTTGCATATTAGGGAGAACATTTTTTTTTACTTTTTGTGACTGACTAATCTCACTTAGCATAATGTTTTCTAGTTCCATCCATTTTCCTGCAAATGACATTATTTTGTTTTTCATTATAGCTGAGTAAAATTACATTGTGTACATATCTCATAGTTTTGTAATCCATTCATCTGTTGATGGACATCTTGGCTGGTTGCATTGTAGGGTGTTGATAGCCCCCTCCCTTCAGGAACAGGGCTCAACCAATCCCCATGCCTTCTCTGTGTTACCTTTCTTGTGTGCGTGAAAAGTTTCCCCACCTCTGTACACCTCTATATAAGGCTGAACAAACCCAGGTTCTGGGTTCTGTGGCCATGACACCTCTATATTTAGGTAGAACCCTAATCCGGGTTAGACTCAACCCTAACCCAGATTAGTAATAAAATCTCCTTCTTGTTTATTACAGTGCTCTGTGTGACCTGTATGTTCTTTGCGGGGGCACCCCAGATTTGTGCTTAACAGCATAGTTTGGCAATTGTGAATTGTGCAGCTATAAACATAGATACACATGCATTGTTCTGATAGTTTGGTTTCCAAGAAGAGTCTTAGAAAGTTGATCAAATAAAAATAAAATAGGGCTGGGAGTGTAGCTCAGAGGTAGAATGCCCCTGCATTCAATCCCATGTATAAAAAAATAAATATCTTAGAATGTTAGTTTCATTCCAAGGATGCAAGGTGGGTTCAACATACACAAATCAGTACATGTTATTCACCACATAAATAGGACTAAATCATAAAAATCACATGATCATCTCAATAGATGCTCAAAAAGCATTTGACAAAATCCAAAACCCATTCATATTAAAAACACTGCAGAAAATCAGAATAGAAGGAACTTACATCAGCATCATAAAGGCAATATACAATAAGCTCAAAGTCAACATCATATTGAATGGGGGAAAAAGTTTGAGAATTCCCTTTAATAACAGGAACAAGACAAAGAGTTCCACTATCATCACTCTTTTCCAATATAGTACTCAAAATTCTAACCAGAGCAATAAGGCAAGGAAAGGAAATCAGAGGAATACAAAGGAAAAGAAGAACTGAAATTATCTCTATTTTCAGATGACATGATCCTATACTTATGAGACCCCCAAAACCAAGCAAAAGACTTGTAGAGCTGATTACAAGTTCAGCAAATTAGTGAGATACAAAATCAATCTAAAATATCAGTTGGTTTTCCATATGACAACCATGAATCCATTGAAAAAGAAATCCAGAAAACAATTCCATTCACAATAATTTCAAAAGTAATAAAATAGCAGGGAAAGGTTAACTGAGACCTGTGTGCATGTATGCCTCTACCAGTTTGTACCTCACAAAGATGTATGATTACAATGCACTAATATTTTTTAAATCAAAAAATAAAATAGCTAGGAATAAACCTAGTCAAGGAGGTAAAAGACCTCTACAATGAAAACTATAAAACACTAAAGAAAGAAATTGAAGAAGCTCTTAGGAGATGGAAAGATCTCCCATGCTTTTGAATAGACTGAATAAATATTATCAAAATGGGCATTCTACCAAAATTGATATACAGAGTGAATGCAACTCCTATCAAAATAGCAATGTCAGCCAGGCATGGTGGCACACGCTTGTAATCCCAGCATTTGGGAGGCTGAGACCGGAGGACCCAGGTTCGCAGCCAGCCTCAGCTACCTAGTGAGGCGCTCCGCAAATTAGTGAGACCCTGTTTCAAAATAAAGAATGAAAAATAGGGCTGGGGGTATAGCTCAAAGATAGAATGCCCCTGAGTTCAATCTCCAGTATTGCAAAAAAAAAAAAAAAAAAAATACCAATGTCAAGCCAGGTGTGGTGGTGCATTCTTGTAATCCCAGTACTTGGGAGGTTGAGATAGGAAGATTGCAGGCTTGCAGCCAGCCTCAGCTCCCTAGTGAGGCCCTCTGCAACTTAGTGAGACCCTATTTCAAAATAAAGAATATAAATAGGGCTGGTGGTGTAGCTCAAAGGTAAAATGCCCCTGGGTTTAATCCCCAGTACTGCAAAAAAAAAAAAAATGTCATTCTTCACAGACCTAGAAAAATCAGTCATAAATTTCATATGGAGAAACAAAAGACCTAGAATAGCCAAAGCAATTCTCAGTAACAAGAACCATGCTGGAAGCATCACAACAGGATAGTATTGGCACAAAAACAGACACATAGACCAATGGAACAGAATGGAATATACAGAAATAAATCCACTTATAGCCAATTGATTTTCAACAAAGGTGGCAAAAACAAACATTGGAGAAAAGATAGCCTTTTCAACAAATGGTTCTGGGAAAACTGGTCATCCATTTGTAGAAAAATGTAATTAAATCCCTACCTCTCATCCTGCACAAGAGTCAACTCAAAATGAATCAAAGACCTGGAAATTAGACCAGAGATTTTGAAATTACTAGAGGAAGGCATAGGACCAACACTCCAACATATAGGCAGAGATAGACACTTGTTCAATAAGACCCCCAAAGCTCAGGAATTTTTTTTAAAAAAAGGATCAACAAATGGGATGGTATTAAACTAAAAATTTTCTGTTCATCAAAGGAAACCATCAAGAGTCTAAAGAGAGCTTACAGAATGGGAGACGATCTTTTCCAGCTATATCTCTGATAGATGACCAATATCTAGACTATACAAAGAACTTAAAATACTTAACACTAAAAAAAAAAATCAAGAAATGGGCAATTGAACTAAATACATACTTCACAAAAGAAGAGATACCGGTGGCCAATAAATACATGAAAAAAATGTTCAAAATCATTAGAAATCAGGTAGATGCAAATTGAAACTACACTGAGATTTCATCTAACCCAAATCAGAATAGCAATCACTTTAAGAAGTCAAATAACAATAAATGCTGTCAAGGATGTGGGAAAATAGAAACTCTTCTACACTGCTAGTGGGATTGCAAATTAGAGCAGCCACTACAGAGATCAGTGTGGAGATTCCTCAGAAAATTGAAAATAGAATCACCACTCCTAGGTATCTTTCCAAAGGGACAGAAATAAAAGTATTATAGTAATATATGCATATCCATGTTCATGGCAGCACAATTCATAATAGCCAAATTATGGAACCTACCTAGGTATCTATCAATAGATGAATGGATTACAAAACTCTGGGATACACACACAATGGAATTCTAATCAGCAAAAAAAGAAGAACAAAATTATGTCATTTGCAGGAAAATGGAGGGACCTGGAGAATATTAAGTTGAATGAGATTAGTCAGTCACAGAAAGTGAAAGGTCATATGTTTTCTCTTATATATGGAAACTAGGGAGTAATTGGGATACCAGAGGGACTTCATATAATAGAGAAAAAACTCCAGTGGAGAGCTGGAGGGGGTATAGGGGATGGTGTGGGGGAGCGAGAGAATTAATGAAGGAAACACTTCCATTGACAGTATATACATATGTAAGAACACCAATGCCAATCTCAATATCTTATATGGGGAAGGGAGGATTGGGGAGGGAGCAAGGGGAAGCACACCAAGTGCTGTGTTCGGGTATGTCACTATCACTAGGAACTATATTATTATGTGAGACTACATTTGCACCAATAAAAGTATATTAAAAATTTTATTAAGTCAAATCTTTTTTCCTTTTCTGTTTTCTGTTTTTCTTCATACTTCATACATACGTGAATATTTATTTACCTGTTATTCTATACTTTAATGTTTTCGTTTAAGTATTTAATATTTTTTAAATTTTTATTTTGGTGCAAGATGTGTAGTAAGGGTCTTTTTCCAAAATGATAAGTTGCCCTAAGATTATGGTCTCCTTTTTGTAGTGCTGGGGATTGAACTCAGGGGATATTCTACCTCTGAGGTACCTCCCCAGAAATTTTTGCTTTTTTATTTTGAAACAAGGTTTCATTAAGCTGCTGAGGGTCTATCTCACTAAGTTGCAAAAGCTGACTTCAAATCTACCATCCTCCTGTCCTAGCTTCCCAAATGCTGAGATTACAGGCATATGTTACAATGCCCATCTTCTAGTACCGTGTGTGTGTGTGTGTGTGTGTGTGTGTGTGTGTGTGTGTGTGTATGTGTTTGTGTGTTACTGGGGATTGAGCCTAGGGTTATTATACCTCCAAGCTACCCCTCCAGCTCTATATTATTGTTATTTGGAAACAAAGTCTCACTAGGTTAATCAGAGTCTCACTACTTGTTGACGCTATCCTCAAACCTGTGATCCTTCTTTCTCAGCTTCCCAAGTAGTGGGATTATAGGTATGTGTCACCACAACCAGCTTTTGGTACCCTTTTTAATAGAGTATTAATATACGGCCTTAAGATCTAAATAGACACTTCACAAAAGAAGAAATAAAAATGACCAATAATTGCATGAGGAAATGTTCCACATCATTAGCAATCAGAGAGATGCAAACCAAAACTACCTTGAGATTTCACCTAACACCAATTAGAATGGAAATTGTCAAAAACAAAACCAACAACAAATGCTGGCGAGGGTGTGGAGAAGTGGGAACCCTAATACATTGTTGGTGGGATTTCAGATTAGTGCAACCACTTTGTAAAACAGTATGGAGGATCCTCAGACGAATGGGAATGAATCTACCATATGATCCAGCAATACCACTTCTGGGTATCTACCCAAAAGAATGGAAACCAAACTATCAGACCGATGCATGTGTATCTATGTTTATAGCTGCACAATTCACAATAGCCAAACTATGAAAGCAGCCAAGATGTCCAACCACAGATGAATGGATTACAAAACTATGGGATATGTACACAATGGAATTTTCCTCAGCCACAAAGAACAAAATCATGTCATTTGCAGGGAAATGGATGGAACTGGAAAACATTATGTTAAGTGAGATTAGTCAGTCACACAAAAAGTAAAATATCGTATGCTCTCCCTAATATGTGAAAGCTAGGGAGAAAGAGGGACATAAGGAGAAACCTTAGATGAGCAAAGAAGATGACTTAACTTAAGGTGATGCGGTGGGGGGGAGGGAAACACTCTAATGCACATGATGTAGTTTCACAAACATATCAAAGTCAATCACTAAACTGAACTTGAGAAGGAGGGAGGGGGAGGGAGTGGGGAAGGAATTGGGAAAGTGTTAAATGAGAGATGTGTGCATGTATGACTCTACCATCTTGTATTTAACAAAGATGTATGATTACAATGCACCAATAAAAAAGAAAAAAATATAGCCTTCAGTGGACATAGTGTTCTGGCCACTTAGTGACTGTAAGTAACTACCACAAATTTCTCTTATTTCTGTGATTACACGAACTTTAAAGAACCCAGGCCTAACCAAATATCAACCTCCAAGGCCAATACTCAACTGGATTAAGTGAGTCATAAACAAAAAGGGCCCTTCCAAAATTTTTTATGGAGTGGTAGAGTATCTGATAATTCCCTCTGACCTGTGTCACACACTCTGACCATTTCCCAAAGGGTTCCCACTTCTCCACACCCTCGCCAGCATTTGTTGTTGTTCGTGTTTTTTATGATTGCCATTCTGATTGGGGTTAGGTGAAATCTCAAGGTAGTTTTGATTTGCATCTCTCTGATTGCTAATGATGTGGAACATTTCCTCATACATTTATTGGCCATTTGTATTCTTTTGTGAAGTCTCTATTTAGATCCTTTGCCCATTTTTTTTATTGGGTTATTTGTTTTCTTAGCTGTGAGTTTCTTGAGTTCTCTGTATGTCCTAGATATTAGTCCTCTATCAGAAGAGTAGCTGGCAAAAATTTTCTCCCACTCTATGGGCTCTCTGTTGAGGTTCTTGATAATATCCTTTGCTGCACAGAAGCTCTTCAGTTTAATGCAATCCCATGTATTGATCTTCCTGAGGGTTGCTTGTGCTTTTGAGGTCTTGATGAGAAAGTTTTTACCTGTGCCTATGTGTTGAAGTGTTGGTCCTATGCCCTCTTCAAGTAGCTGCAAGGTCTCTGGCCTGACTTCCAGGTCCTTGATCCACCTTGAGTTGACTCTTGTGCAGGGTGAGACAGTGGGGTTTATTTCCATTTTCCTGCATATAGTGAACCAGTTTTGCCAACACCATTTGTTAAAGAGGCTATCTTTTTTTTTCCAGTGTATATTTTTGGCTCCTTTGTCAAAAATCATACGGCTGTAAGCACATGGGTCTGTTTCTGAGTCTTCTATTCTGCTCCATTGGTCTATGTGTCTGTTTTTGTGCCAATAAAGAAGAACAAAATCATGTTATTTTCAGGGGAAATGGGTGGAACTGGAAAACATTAGGTTAAGTGAGATTAGTCAGTCACAAAAAGTAAAACATCGAATACTCTCCCTAATATGTGGAAGCTAGAGAGAAAATGGGACATAAGAGGGACTACAGATGAAGAAAGAGAATCTTTAGTTGAGCAAAGAATTTGACTTAATGGAAGGTAATTGTAGGAGGGAGGACACCCTAATGAGCATGATGTACTTTCACAAACACATCAAAGTCAATCACTAAACTGACCTTGAGAAGGAGAGAGGAGGCAGGAGTGGGGCGGGAATTGGGGAAGGGTTAAATGAGAAATGTGTGCATGTATGCCTTTACCTATACCAGTATACCAGCTTATATCTAACAAAGATGTATGATTACAATGCACCAATTAAAAAAAAAGGAAGACTTGCTCATTTTTCTTAGAAAGAGAGAAAGAATGAATCACAAGTTGGAGGCCAGCCTCAGCAACTTAGCAAGACCCTGTTTCAAAATAAAATAGGGTCATCCAGAGATAGCTCAGTGGTGGAGCACATGTAGATTCAATCCCTAGTGCCACAAAAAATTCTTCAGCATAAGAATTGAGGAGAAGAGCCAGGCGTGGTGGTGCACCCTTGTAATCCCAGCATTTGGGAGGCTGAGAAGAGAGGATCCAGGTTCGCAACCAGCCTAAGCTACCTAGTGAGGCACTTTGCAGCTTAGTGAGACCCTGTTTCAAAATAAAGAATAAAAAATAGGGCTGGGGGTATAGCTTGGAGGTAGAATGCCCCTGAGTTCAATCCCCAGTACCGCAAAAAAAAAAAAAAAAAAAAAAAACTGAGGAGAAGAAAAAAAACTGAGGGACTGGTTTTGTAACTTAATGCCACAATTAATAGAGTCCATTAAATGCTTAAAAATGCATTCCAACAAAAAAAGTAGAAAGGCTTTTATCTAGTCCCTGGCTACAGCCACAGCATGACAGCAACTAAAATTCCTGTTTACCTTTGCTTTTATCCTCATCTATCCTACCTCAACATGTTCCTAACCAAGCTCTGATTATATGGAAAATGCTATTTTATCACAAGCTTCCTCCAAAATATATTACCTTATTCTTGCACCTACTTCCTAAGGAACCTGACTTTGGTTGAATTTAAGAACATAATATAGAAACAGGATATATTTTTGAGGACTTCAAAGTCTTCAAGTTCCTGTGATACTCAGGTCAGACACCACTGGCTAAAGTAAGCAGGCAAATCAGAAAACCCATTTTTTTGACAAATAATGAAAGCATATTTGTAGATATATTTGTTTCACATCACTAAGCAGATGTCCTATCATATAAGCCAAAATACCAGGAAGACCCAGACACTGCCCCCACCTCCAAGAGAACCCCTGGCCTAGAAGAATGTATCCAGTTAGCATCAGATGGGATTATAATAGCCCAATAGAGAGAGTGAAAAAGCATTAAGTAAAGTATGCATGGCTGATATCCAGGGCTACTCAGGGCATCCTTTGTAAAGATAGAAAAGCAAATGAGAAGATGGATAATTTTCCCAAAGGGCCTTCTCTCATTTTGTCTAATGAAAGAAGCGCACACATAAGTGATGCATTTCTGCCACAGGCAACTCCCATAGTCATCTGCAACAATATCCTCCCAAATGCCCAACACACACACATGCACACACACACACACACACACTTCTGAAACACACACTCAGATTAACAATGCATTAATTCAATAAGTACTAAGCATTGTTTACATGCCATCCACCAAGTAAAGGGTGAATTCGAAATGATAAACCAAATGATTGTGGTTCTACCCCACATACTAACCAGGCGGCATATCGAGGTACCTTCAACAGTGACTGGAACACGTGGTACGACCAGCTTAAGCCTTCGAGGGGCCATCCCACCTCACCTCTCCCTCCAGAGCTGGAGCAGCGATCAACTGCACTGCAGAGCTTGAATCAAAACTGCTGCAAAAGCCAGGCATGGTGGCGCATGCTTGTAATCCCAGCATTTGGGAGACTGAGACAGGAGGATCTGGGTTTGTGGCCAGCCTCAGCTGCTTAATGAGGCCCTCTGCAACTTAGTGAGACCCTGTTTCAAAATAAAGAATAAAAAATAGGACTGGGAGCCGGGCGTGGTGGCGCACACTTGTAATCCCAGCATTCGGGAGGCTGAGACCAGAGGATCCGGGTTCGCGGCCAGTCTCAGCTACCTAGTGAGGCACTCCACAACTTAGTGAGACTCGGTTGCAAAATAAAGAATAAAAAATAGGGCTGGGGGTGTAGCTCGGAGGTAGAATGCCCCTGAGTTCAATTCCCAGTACTGCAAAAAAAAAAAAATAGGACTGGGGATGTAGCTCGGAAGTAGGATGCCCCTGGGTTCCATCCCCAGTAGGAAAAAAAAAAAAAAAAAAAAAAAAAAAAAACTGCCCCCAAAGCAGCTTGTTGACGGAAGGAAAGAAAAGCAAAATAGCAGAAAAGCTAACAAAGCAACAAAAGCAGCTGATCAGAACCCAGAAAGCAGACCAGGGAGAACAAAGGAGCCGGCACATCTGTTATTACAAACTTGCAGGGATTTTTATTTTGTTTCTTGTTGTTTTTTGTTTTCTGGGTTTTTTGTTTGGTTTGGTTTTTACTCTGTTTTCATTTTGCATTGCTTTGATTTATCTATGTTCATTCGGAGGATTGGTTGCTTTGTTAGCTTTTGCTAGATCCTAGAAGTCGACACTTGAAACACACCAAAGGCACCAATAGAGTGGGCAGAAGAAATACCAGAGTAATTGCAACTCAGTACAAGATACCATTCACAGAGAGAAAATAAAAATAAGAAACCTATAAATTCAGAGAAAGCATGCAAGAGCAGCAAAGATATAAATTTAAGAACAGGGAAACCATGGGAAGGAAAAATACCAAAGAAACAATGAGTCAACACACTGAATGGCAGAGATTACCAGAAGAACAATTCAGATCTTTAATAATAGAAGCGAAACAAAACTTCCTGAAAGAATGCAGAGAGAGCTGGAAAGAAATAAAGGAACAGAATAAATAGGGGAGACAGACTCAAGATGGCGCCTGAGTGAAATGCTTTCACCCAGACACTGTGATTTCAAATCAAATTTGCCAAAAAAACAGCTTCTTAACAGAAGGAAAAAGCAACAAAAAGGGGCGAAAGCTGAACCACAACAGAAGAGGACTTGGAGAGCCTTCGAAAAATAGAGGAGACCAACAAGCAGAGGCCCCCTGTGAGCCATGAGCTCCGTGCAGGCCCCAAGCGGCCCCCAGCGGTCTGCAGGCCCCTCGCAGGCTGCAGACTCAGCAGAAGCTGGACCTGGAACTGAGAACTACAGGCACCTCGGCGGATCCAGCGAACAGGCGTGGCATGCCACATCCACGCAGGCAGGAAACCCCCACCAGCCACAGCAACCAGATGCGTGGGACGATCAGTGTAAGCTCCAGTGGGACATTTCCAGGGCACCACTGCAGGGACTGGGAGAAAAACTGCACAACAGAGATTGAACCAGGACGGCAGGAAATGCAACTTCTTGACAGAAAAAAGAGGAGCGGACTGTATAGTCTCTAGGAAACAAGGAAGCGGGCGCCGCGCTACGCAAGCCTGCGGCGGGATCCTTGAGCCGCTGGAGTCGCGAGCCTGCAGGAGCTCCGAGCTGGCACGCGCCATTTTGCGTGCAAGGCCCTCCCATACAACGTCCCGCCCACCAGCTATCCATATCTCCATTGACTTAGAGCGCCCCTGCGACCAGAGGAGGAACAAACAACAACAGAAATACAACAGCAACAGGGAGATGTAAGTTGAATTGGGCCCCTGACTTGCGGGAACTCCTGTGAACAGCCCAGAGACATAAGCTAACAGCAACAAACCCACTGCCTGCACTGACTGAGCAAATACAAATGCCAGAGACACACTCGAAAATATAAGCTCTATACTTATGAACTAGCAGAGTGCTTGTCTTAATGCTTGGTTGCTGTTTTTATCTTTTGGGTTTTTCTTTCTTTGTTAGTCTGTTTACTTTAATGTGTTATGTTTCATCTGTTTTTACTCAGTATTCATTTAGTATTACCTTGATTAACTTATGTTTGTTTGGATGATTGCTTGCTTTGTTAATACTTGCTTAGTCTGTTGAATCCCCTCCCCTTCCCTTTTACAAGCTTTCACCTCCCCTCTCCCCTATATATTCCTCTCCTCAACATTTTACCTCCTCTCTTTTCTTTTTCTTTTTCCTGTCTCATATTGACCATCTCATACTATCACACTCAAAACTCTATACTGACTACCAGAATCTCCTGACATATCTACTATCACTAATCTTTAACAATATATCATCACAACACACTCAACCTTTTATTCCACTGGAACATACTCTCTTCTTTACCCTATTCCTGCATGCATTACTGTGACTTCTCACCCAACCTCTATCACTGAGTACAAACTATTCCTGTATACACCTTTGGATACCCATACCCCCCCCCACAGAGATTGGACAAGAAAACTTGCAAGAGCAGCAAAGATATAAATCCAAGAACAGCAGAACCATGGGAAGGAAAAATAACAACAAAGAAACAATGAGCGATCACAACCCCTCAATTACAGATCTCACCAACCCAGAATGGCAGAGATTACCAGAAGAAAAATTCAGATCTTTAATACTAGAAACAATACAGGATTTTCAGAAAGAATGTAGGCAGAGCTTTAAAGAAATAAAGGAACAAATAAACAAACAATTCGATGACCTGAAAAGGAACCAAAGAGAAGCATTGAAGGAAGTGAAAGATGAAATAACCGAAATGAAGGCATCAATACAAACTATAAACAATATATTAGGTCACATGGAAAATAGAATATCACTCTTAGAAGATGATTGTTCCAAAAACGAATCTATAGTACAGAATTTAGAAAAAAAAAAACACGTCAGTATGAATTCAACATCGAAGAGATCTGGGCCAATTTTAAAAGAGCTAACCTAAGAATAATAGGCATAGAAGAGGGATTAGAAGTTGAACTAATTGAATAAATAATCTCTTCCAAGAAGTAATATCAGAGAATTTTCCAAACATAGAAAGAGAAGTTGACACACAGTTACAGGAAACATACAGAACTCCCTTAAGACAAGACCAAAGAAGAGGCTCACCACACCACATAATAATCAAGCTGACCAATGTAGAAACTAAGGAAAGAATTCTAAAGGCAGCAAAAGTAAAAGGCCAAGTGACGTTTAGAGGCAAGCCAATTAGAATCACTCCAGACCTCCCAAATCAAGTCATAAAAGCCAGGAGAGGCTGCAGTAACATATTCCAAACTCTGAAAGAAAATAACTTGCAGCCAAGATTCTCATACCCAGCAAAACTCTCTCTCAAAATTGACGGCGATATAAAAACCTTCCATGACAAACAGAAACTGAAAGAATTTATGTCTACCAAACCAGCACTAGAGAAACTACTTAAAGAGATTAACTACAAAGAAGAACTAACCAGTAAACGTCAGAACCAGAGAAACAATAATTTCCAGGAAGCAAACAACTAAGCAAAGAAGAATAAACTCCACCAAAAACAGAAGACAAAACTCAAAATGTTAGGAATTAAAAATCATCTCTCAATAATCACACGGAATATAAATGGTCTCAATTCCCCAATATAAAGGCACAAGGTGGAAAAATGGATCAAAACCCAGAATCCACCTATATGCTGCCTGCAAGAAACTCACCTTACAAGCAAAGATTCCCACAAGCTAAAGGTGAAGGGATGGAGTAAGGTAATCCATGCCAATGGAACCCGAAGACAAGCAGGAGTAACAACCATGATATCAGATAAATTAGATGTCAAGCCTAAACTTATCAGAAGAGACAAAGCAGGTCATTTTTTACTAGTAAAAGGAACAATCCAGCAAGAGGAAATAACAATTATTAACATCTACAAAGACACACATAGGTCCCAATACACTAATACTAGGAGACTTCAATACTCCTCTTACATCTCTAGACCGTTCTTCTAAACAAAAGATCAGTAGGGACACCTCAGACCTAAAGAATACCATAAACCAAATGGACCTATTAGACACTTATAGACTCTTTCACCCAACTACAGCTGAATTCACATTTTTCTCAGCTGCACATGGAACCTTTTCCAAAATAGACCACATTCTGGGCCACAAGGCGAGCATTGGCAAATTCAAAAAATGCAACATAATTCCCTGCATCTTCTCAGACCACAGTGGATTGAAACTAGAAATAAACTCCAAGAAGATCCAAAGTAACCGTGGAAACACATAGAGACTGAACACCACATTGCTGAATGAAGATTGGGTCACAGAAGAAGTAAAGGGAGAAATTAAAAAATTCCTAGAAACCAATGGAAACAGAGACACAACATATCAAAACCTCTGGGACACCCTAAAGGCAGTACAAAGAGCAAATTTATAGCACTGAGTGCCCACATAAGAAGAGCATAAAATCACCAAATCTATAACCTAATGACACAGCTAAAAACACTTGAAAAACAAGAACATTCTAAACCCAAAGCCAGTAGAAGACAGGAAATCATGAAAATCAGAGCAGAAATTATAGAAGTAGATAATAAAAAAATACAGAAAATCAGCAAAACCAAAAGCTGGTTTCTTGAAAAATTAAACAAGATAATTAAACCATTGATCAACCTAACCAAAAGAAAGAGAGAATCAACCCAAATAACCAAAATAAGAGATGAAAAAGGTGATATTACCACGGATAGTATGGAAATACAGAGGATAGTCAGAAAGTATTTTGAAAAACTATACTTCAACAAAATGGAAAATCTAGAAGAAATTGAAACATTTCTAGACACATATAACCTTCCAAAATTGAGTCAAGAAGATATAGAAAACTTAAACCGACCAAAAACAATCAAAGAGATAGAAACAGCAATAAAGAGTTTACCATCAAACAAAAGCCCAGGGCCAGATGGTTTTTCAAGTGAATTTTATAAAACATTTATAGAAGAGCTAATCCCAATACTCCTCAAACTATTCCGTGAAATAGAAAGAAACGGGACCCTCCCAAACACATTCTATGAAGCCAACATCACTTTAATACCAAAGCCAAATAAAGACAGCTCAAGAAAAGAAAACTATAGGCCTATTTCATTGATGAACTTAGATGCAAAGCTGCTAAACAAGATATTAGCAATGCGCATTCAAAACAACATCAAGAAAATTATACACCATGACCAAGTTGGGTTCATCCCAGGGATGCAAGCCTGGTTCAACATACGAAAAACAATCCATGTAATTCACCACATAAATAAATTTAAAGACAAAAACCACATGATCATCTCAATTGATGCTGAAAAAGCATTTGACAAGATCCAACACCCATTCATGCTAAAAGCACTTCAGATAATTGGAATAGAAGGAACGTACCTCAACATCATAAAGGCAATATACAGTAGGCCCACAGCCAATATCATATTAAATGGAGAGAAACTCCAAGAGTTTCCACTAAAAACAGGAACAAGAAAAGGATGTCCATTATTACCTCTTCTGTTCAATATAGTACTTGAGACTCTAGCCAGAGCAATAAGGCAAGAGAAGGAAATCAAAGGGGTAAAAATAGGGAAGGAAGAACTAAAACTATCCTTTTTGCAGATGACATGATATTATACTTAGAAGACCCAACAAACTCAACCAAAAAACTTATAGAACTGATCAACAAATTCAGCAAAGTGTCTGGATACAAAATCAATCCTAAAAAATCAGAAACTTTCCTCTACACCAACCATAAAATCACTGAAAAATAAATACAGAAAACAATTCCACTCACAATAGCACCCCGAAAAATAAAATACTTAGGGATAAACCTAACCAAAGAGGTAAAAGACCTCTATAAGGAAAACAATAAAAAGTTGAAGAAAGAAATCGATGAAGACCTTAGAAGATGGAAGGACATACCATGCTCTTGGATAGGCAGAATAAATATCATCAAAATGGCCATCTTCACAAAACTGATTTACAGATTCAATGCAATACCCATGAAATTATCAAGGGTACTCCTCACAGACATAGAAAAATCACTCCTTAAATTCATCTGGAAAAACAAAAAGCCCAGGATAGCCAAAGTAGTTCTTAGCAATAAGAACCATGCAGGAGGCATCACAATATCTGACTTCAAACTCTACTTCAAAGCCACAGTAATAAAAACAGCATGGTATTGGCACAAAAACAGACACATAGACCAATGGAGCAGAATAGAAGACTCAGAAACAGACCCACAGACTTACAGTCAACTGATTTTTGACAAAGGAGCCAAAAGTATACACTGGAAAAAAGATAGCCTCTTTAACAAATGGTGTTAGCAAAACTGGATAACTATATCCAGGAAACTGGAAATAAACCCCACTTTCTCACCCTGCAGAACAATCAACTCAAGGTGAATCAAAGACCTGGAAGTCAGGCCAAGACCCTGCAGCTACTTGAAGAGGGCATAGGACCAACACTTCAACACATAGGCACAGGTAAAAATTTTCTCAACAAGACCTCCAAAGCACAAGCAACTCAAAGGAAGATCAATACATGGGATTGCATTAAACTGAGGAGCTTCTGTGCAACAAAAGAAACTGTCAAGAACCTCAACAGAGAGCGTACAGAGTGGAAGAAGATTTTTGCCAGTTACTCTACAGATAGACGTCTAATATCTAGGATATACAAAGAACTCAAGAAAATCACAGCTAAGAAAGCAAATAACCCAATCAAAAAATGGGCAAAGGAGCCGGGCGTGGTGGTGCACGCTTGTAATCCCAGCATGTGGGAGGCTGAGACCGGAGGATCCGGGTTCGCGGCCAGCCTCAGCTATCTAGTGAGGCACTCCGCAACTTAGTGAGACTCGGTTTCAAAATAAAGAATAAAAAAATAGGGCTGGGGGTAGAATGCCCCTCAGTTCAATCCCCAGTACCGAAAAAAAAATGGGCAAAGGATCTAAATAGCCATTTCACAAAAGAAGAAATACAAATGGCCAATAAATGTATGAGGAAATGTTCCACATCATTAGCAATTAGAGAGATGCAAATCAAAACCACCTTGAGATTTCACCTAACCCCAATCAGAATGGCAATTATCAAAAACACGAGCAACAACAACTGCTGGCGAGGATGTGGAGAAGTGGTAACTCTAATACATTGTTGGTGGGACTGCAAACTAGTGCAACCACTTTGGAAAACAGTATGGAGGATCCTCAGATGTATAGGAATGAGCCTACCATATGATCCAGCAATACCACTTTTGGGTATCTACCCAAAAGAATGGAAACCAAACTATCAGACCAACGCATGTGTATCTATGTTTATAGCTGCACAATTCACAATAGCCAAACTATGGAACCAGCCAAGATGTCCATCAACAGATGAATGGATTACAAAACTGTGGTATATATACACATTGGAATTTTACTCAGCCATAAAGAAGAACAAAATCATGTTCTTTGCAGGGAAATGGATGCAACTGGAAAACATTATGTTAAGTGAAATTAGACAGTCACAAAGAGTAAGGAAGCCGGGTGTGGTGGCGCACGCTTGTAATCCCAGCATTTGGGAGGCTGAGACCGGAGGATCCGGGTTCGCGGCCAGCCTCAGCTACCTAGTGAGGCACTCCGCAACTTAGTGAGACTCAGTTTCAAAATAAAGAATAAAAAAAAATAGGGCTGGGGGTATAGCTCGGAGGTAGAATGCCCCTGAGTTCAATCCCCAGTACCGCCAAAAAAAAAACAAACAAACAAAAAAAAAGAGTGAGGAAGCATATGTTCTCCCTAATATGTGGATGCTAGGGAGAATATGGGGCATAAGAGAGTCTTCAGATGGAAAAGGAGAGACCGTGGATAAACAAGTTGATTTACCCGAAAGGGATTGACGGGGAGGGGGGGGACACCCTAGTGTACATCAAGGTTACTCACTAAATTGAACTTGAGAGCGAGGGAGGGAAAGGGAGCGGGGTGGGAATTAGGAGAAGGGGTCAAATGAGAAATGTTGGCACATATGTCGTTTTCAATTTGTAACTAACAAAGATGTCTGCTTACATTGTACAAATAATAAAAAAATAAAAATAAAAATAAAGAAATAAAGGAACAAATAAAGAATCTGACACCCTGAGCAGGAATCATAGAGAAGCCTTGAGGGAAGTGAAGGATGTGAAAGATGCAATAATAGAAGAGAAGGCATCAATACAAACTATACACAGTAGATTAGACCACATGGAAAATAGAACATCACTCTTAGAAGATGACCATTCCAAAGCCGGGCTTGGTGGTGCACTCTTGTAATCCCAGCATTTCGGAGGCTGAGACCGCAGGATCTGGGTTCACGGTCAGCCTCAGCTACCTAGTGAGGCACTCCACAACTTAGTGAGACCTTGTTTCAAAATAAAGAATAAAAAATAGGGCTGGGGATATAGCTCAGAGGTAGAATGCCCCTGAGTTCAAACCTTTGTACTGCAAAAAAGAAAAAAAAAAGAATTTCCAGATGACCATTCCAAAAATTAAGTCTTTGTACATAATCTAGAAAAAAAAATTAGACAGTGTGAATTGGACATCAATGAGATCTGGGCCAAATTTAAAAGAGCTAACCTAAGAATAATAGGCATAGAAGAGGGTTTAGAAGTTGAAACTAATGGAATAAACAACCTTTCCAAAGAAGGAATATCAGAGAATTTTCCAAACATAGAAAGAGAAGTTGACACATAGGTGCAGGAAAAACATATAGAACTCCCTTTAGACAAGACCAAAGAAGAGGTTCACCACACCACATATTAATTAAGCTGACTAATGTAGAGGCTAAGGAGAGAATTCTAAAGGCAACAAAAGTGAAAGGTCAAGTAACATTTAGAGGCAAACCAATAAGAATCACTCCAGACCTCCCAAAGCAAGTCATGAAAGCCAGGAGGGGCTGGAGTAACATATTTCAAACTCTGAATGAAAATAACTTGCAGCCAAGATTCTCCTCTCCAGCAAAACTCTCTCTCAAAATTGACGGGGAAATAAAAGCCTTCCATGACAAACAGAAACTGAAAGAATTTATGTCTTCCAAACCAGCACTAGAGAAAATTCTCAAAGAGATTAACTACAAGGAAGAACTAACCAGGAGGAGGGAGTGAGGTGGGAATTAGGAAGGGTTAAATGAGAAATGTGTGCATATATGCCTTTACCAGCTTGTACCTAACAAAGATGTATAATTGCAATTCACCAATTAAAAATAAATAAATTGTTAAATATATATATATATATATATATGAAAGAAAAAAAATGATTGTGGTTCTACTCTTTACAAAGTTTAGAGTATAGTGAGTATAGACATATTAAACACACAATTATAATTAAGTTGATCACACTGCTATGATTCTGAAAGAATTGAATAGACCCAGAAATCCCAGTGAGTTCCCCTACTTGTTCATAATTCTAGTAATGACACACATACTGGTACCAGAGTCATCATCTTAAAACACAAATCTGGGGAATAGGGATATAGTTAGCTCAATGGTAGAGTGCTTGCCTAGCATGCAAGAGGCAATGTGTTCCATCCCTAGCTCAGAAGAAACAAAACCCCCACAAATCTAGTGATGATGACACACATTCATTTCAAATTCCTTGGTTCCTAGCAAACAAAGTTCAAGCCCCTTGTTTACCTTAGCAGTCAATATCCTTCACGATTTGGCCATAACCTATTTTGTTTTCAGTTTCTGTCATTTTCCTTAGGGTCTCTCCAAATAAGCAACACACATTAGCCCATACTAAGTACTCCCTAAAGGCACTGTGTACTCTTAGGCTCCATTACAACCTTTTTTATTTTACATAATTTTTTTCAAACAAAATTTATTATGTATAATTGAGGTATACAAATATATATATATATATATATATATATATATATATATATATATATATATATATATCGAGAGAGAGAGTAAAAATTTTCCTATAGTGAAATAAATTGACATATCCATCATCTCACATAGTTAAACAATCGTTTTGTTACTTGTTTTTGTGGCAAGAGTAGATAATCTCATTTAGCATGAATCCCATATATAATACAAGTTTTTTGTTTATAGTCCTCATGATCTCTATTATAATTTTTTTTGCAATATTGGGGATTGAACCCTGAGGCATTCTACCTCTGAGATACATCCCCAGACCTATTTTTTATTCTTTATTTTGAGACAGAGTTTCACTAAGTTGTGGAGTGTCTCACTAAGTAATTGAGGCTGGCTGTGAACCTGTGATCCTCTTGTCTCAGCCTCCCAAGTACTGGGATTACAAGCATGCACTACCATGCCTGGCTCTCTATTTACTTATTTTTGTAGTGCTGGGGATTGAATCTGGGGGCATTCTACCTTTGAGTTACACCCCCAGCCCTTTTTTACTTTTTGTTTTGAAACAGGGTCTTGCTAAGTTGCTGAGGCAGGCCCTGAACCTGGGATCTTCATGTCTCAGCCTCCCAGGTACTGGGATTATAGGCATGTGTCACCATGATCACATTAGATCTCTAGACTTTTTCATCCTACGTGTCTGCTTTTTATCCTGTGACCTACATTCCTCTATTTCTTCTCCTCCTCCCCCACCTCAGTATTTTGTTCTCTATCTCTGCATATCTGAATTTTTTAGAGCGATGTTCTTTTAGATAAGTATATTAGTGAAGGCCTCTCTCAAAGAGACATATGATAAATCTAAATAGAGAAATGCAAATAACTGGAAGTGAAGTGGTCTAGTCCAAGGAAACAGCGCAGTGTGACATCCCTGTGTTTGCAACAATAATATGGAGATCTGTGAGTCTAAAGTATCATCAGCTAGGGGAGAGTGGCAGGCAATGATATCAAAATGGTAGGCACAGGCTAGATTAGATGGGACCTTGTAAGACAAGGTAAGGATTTCATTTTATTCTGAGAGAAAGAAGAAACCATTAGAGGGGTTCAAGCAGAAGTAAGACATAACTGCCTTGCTATCTATCTCCATGTCTTGTCAGTATATTTCTTGAAAAATAAGGTCACTTCCTAATTTAGTGTCTGAAATGTTCATCCCTTCAAACTTAGAAGCCCTCAATGTCTTTGACCTTTATTTTGAAATTATCTTCATCTATTTATAACCCAGTTCCAACAAATGTTAGTTCAGTGGCCCTGGAAAAATTGATTCATGTCCCCGTTCTTCAGTTTCCTCATCTGATTGTGGGGTCTAAGTCCAAAAGCTGCAGGGAAGGCTGGCAGGCTGGAGGTCAAAGTACAGATTGCTATAGTCATGAGTCTGGATTCAATGGGCAGACAGAAGTCCTTCTTCTCTATCCCAATCTTATTTCACTTTTTAAAAAATGTGCCCATTCAAATTTATTGTTAACATACCTAACATATGATTGTAAAATGCTCACCTGAGTATGGAATTCTTCTCTGCTAGTTTGGTTCTTATATGTTCCCTAAAGGCCCATGTACTGGAAGATTGGTCCCAGAGAGGGGGGGAATATTAGGAAGGAGTAAAATCTTTATGACCTGGTTCCTAGTGGAAGGTCCTCAGGTCATCTGAATTGTGCCCTTGAAAGGGATTTTGGAAGCCTAGACTCCTTTCCTTTTATTGCCTGGCCATGAGATGAGCAGCTTTGTTGTGTTACACACTCACACCAGGATGTGTTGTCCCCAAACCAGAGGCCTAAAAACAATGAGTCTGCATGATCATAACCTAGAACCTCCACAACTATAAACAGAAATAAATCTTTTCTCTTATTAAGTTGATTATCTTGTCTATTTGTTATAGTGATGGAAAGCTAACACATTCTTCTTAAAACCCCTCAGTGGTTTCCCTTCACTTGAAAGACAAAGCTCAAACTTTAAAACAAGGACTGCAGGGCCATCCATGAGATGATCTTCTCTTGCTATTCTAATATAACTCCTTACCATTCTCTGCCTTGCATTTCTTTCTATAGTCATTCAAACTGCTTTTAGTTTTCTACTTGCACCTTGCCATTTCCCATCTCTGCCTTTGCAGGTAATCTTCCTTCTACAAATGTTTCAGCTATGCCCATCTCTTTCATTTGCCTAATTCCTATATATTATTTTGTGTGTACAGTACTGGAGATTAAACCCAGATATTTTCTACCTCTGAACTATACCCACAGCCATTTTTTTGAAACAGGGTCTTGCTAAGTTGCTGAGGGTCTCACTAACTTGCTGAGACTGGCTTCGAAGCTGCCATCCTCCTATCTCAGCCTCCCAAGTACTGGGATTACAGGTATGCACCACCACCATGCCAAGCTCAAAAAATACTTTTACACCCTCTCCTTTTTCACCTAAAAACACATATTTATCCTTTAGGTTGAACTAAAATGTCAACTCTTTCTGACTCAACACAAACAGAAGGAATTACTTCCTTCTCTGGACTACCGGAGTTCATTATACATACAGTTCTTGTAGCATCTATCTTATTATAGTGCAGTTAAATTGAAGAACCATCACCAACTACTTGGAAATTCCTCAAGAGCAGGAGCTCTGATTATTTACATTAGTTTCTCCACACACCACACCTAACACAAAGAGGGCTATAAATAGTAGTTTGTCAAATGAGGTCAAATAGTAAGAATAAAATAGAGGCAATAGGACAGAGACCAAATCAAGAGGAACTTCTGAATAAAAGTAGTAAAAGGGAGGAGAGAAGTAGAGAGGAAATCAAGGATGATTCAGGGGGTTAAACCTGAATGACTAAAATAATTGAGTCATTTGAATCTGAATAGCAGAAATAAAGAAATGCTGGATAGGCACAGGTTTGGGCAGGTATGGTAATTAGTTTACATTTGATTTTGGACATTCTGCGTTTATAGTCCCAAGAAACATCCAGCCAACTTTTAAAACCTGGACTTAAATTTAAAGCACAAGGGATGCAAGCTTAGCAGCCTTCTATAGCCAAAGCTACCAGGACTAAATAACAAGAAAACTATTACTATCACCAGTTTGGTGTTAATAAAGAAAGAAAAATAAGCAAGTGCTAAATATTGTAAAAGAAAAGAAAATGTACTTGTCAATGGCATGATAGTCTAATTGAAAAAGTGAAAAGAATAAAATAAAATTATTAAAAGCATAGGAGTCAACATATCAAAGTCAAACACTAAACCAGAACACGAGAAGGGGGAGGGGAGAGGGAGAGAGAATGGGGTAGTAATTGGGGAAGGGTTGACTGAGACCTGTGTACATGTATGCCTCTATCAGCTTGTACCTCACAAAGATGTATGATTACAATGCACCAATAAAATTTTTAAAATAAATATTTAAAAAAATCACAGGAGCCAGGTGTGGTGGCACATGCTTGTAATCCCAGCATTTGGGAGGCTGAGACCGGAGGATCCGGGTTCACCGCCAGCCTCAGTTACCTAGTGAGGCATTCCACAACTTAGTGAGACCCTGCTTCAAAATAAAGAATAAAAAATAGGGCTGGGGGTATAGTTCGGAGGTAGGATATCCCTGAGTTCAATCCCCAGTACTGCAAAAAAACAAAAAAGAAAGAAATATGAAGTTAATTCTAAAATTCATCTGTAAGAGCTCATTTTAGAAATTTTGGAAGAAGTATGAGGAAAACTTGCTCTATCAGAGAGTGAAACTTATGTAAAGCAGTAAAAAGTAAAAGTTATATAAACAAGCCAGGTGTGCTGGCGCATGCTTGTAATCCCAGTACTTGGGAGGCTGAGACAGGAGGATCTGGGTTCGCATACAGCCTAAACTACTTAGTGAAGCACTCCCCAACTTAGTGAGACCCTGTTTCAAAATAAAGAATAAAAAATTGACTGGGGGTGTAGCTCTGAGGTAGAATGCCCCTGGGTTCAATCCCAAGTACTGCAAAAAAAAAAAAAAGTTATATAAACAGTTATAAAACAGGAATATATCTACATTTATCTAGTTATCTAATATGCAATAATAGTAGAGTTTGAATTCAGGGACGAAGAAAATGATTATTCCAGCCACGTGTGGTGGCACATAGTTGTAATCCCAGTAACTGGGAAGCTGAGACAGGAGGATCACAGGTTCTGGGCCAGCCTCAACAATTTAGTAAGAGCCTCAGCAATTTAGCAAGACCTTGTTTTCAAAATAAAATAAATAAAAAGGGCTGAGGGTGTAGCACAGAGTGTAGAATACCCCTGAGTTCAATCCCCAGTACCAAAAATAAATTTTAAATTAGTTAATTAAATATAATATTTTATATAATCTTTGCTTTGAAAGGTCTTCCTTGGCAACATTATGTTAAGTGAAATTAGCTAGTCACAGAAAGTAAGAGTCACATGTTTTCTCTCATATGTGAAAGATAGGGAGTAACTGGGATATAAGGGTAACTTTAGATAATGGAAGAGAAACTCCAGTGGAGCAAAGGAGGTGATCTTGGGGAGAAGGAAGAAGAGGGAGAATCAATGAAGGAATCACATATGACATTAAGTACATATGTGAAAATATCATCTGTACAACAAAAGAGAGTTTAAAAGACATAAAAATTAAATTTAAAAGGCAAAAGATAAATTAAGACAACAGATTAGGAAGGAAATTTTTCTACTATGTAAGAAAAGAATTAATATATTAAATACATGATTAGCCTCTACAATGAGAAAAAGACAAATAGCCTATCATAAAAAACAGTAAAAATATCAACATATAATTTACAGAAAATATAACCAGTTAACATATGAAAAAACTTAATCCAACTAATATTTAGGAAACAAGAAATGAACCAAAAAGAGAATGCCATTTTTCACCCATTTGTTGGCAAAGATGGAAAAAAAAAGATTGATAAAATCCAGTGTTAGTGAGAGTTCAGAAAACACGGTCTGTCAAAGACTATTGGTAAGAGTGTAATAAGGTACATTGTTCTTAAGGGACACTCTGGTTGTATGTCTGGTAAAACCATAAATGCTTGTATGTGTGTGGGGGGGGGTTACTGAGGATTATACCCTTTGGGACACCTTGAAGGCAGTAGTAAGAGGAAAATTTATAGCACTGAGTGCCCACATAAGAAGAACAGAAAATCACCAAAAAAATAATCTAATAGCACTGCTAAAAGCCCTTGAAAAACAGGAACAGTCTAACCCTAACACCAGTAGAAGAGAGGAAATTATGAAAATCAGAGCACAAATTAATGAAGTAGAGAATAAAAAATAATATAGAAAATCAAGAAAACCAAAAGCTAGTTTCTTGAAATAATAAACAAGATAAATAATCCATTAGCCAACCTAATGAAAAGAAACAGAAAATCAACCCAAATTACCAAAATAAGAGATGAAAAAGGTGATATTGCTACCAACAGTGTGGATATCCAGAGGATCATCAGAAACTACTTTGAAAAACTATACTCCAACAAAATGGAAAATCTAGAAGAAATTGACAAATTTCTAGCACATATAACCTTCCTAAATTGAGTCAAGAAGATATAGAAAACATAAACAGACCAATATCAATGAAAGAGATAGAAACAGCAATAAAGAGCTAACATCAAAAAAAAGCCCAGGGCCAGATGGTTTTCCAAGTGAATTTTATAAAACCTTTACAGAAGAGCTAATCCCAATACTCCTCAACCTTTTCCATGAAATAGAAAGAAATGGGACTGACCCAAACACATTCTATGAAGCCAACATCACATTAATACCAAAGCCAACTCAAGAAAAGAAAACTACAGGCCTATATCACTGATGAACTTAGACACAAACTGCTAAACAAAACACTAGCAATGCACATTCAAAACTACATCAAGAAAATTATACACCATGACCAAGTCAGGTCCATCCCAGAGATGCAAGGCTGGTTCAACATTCTAAAAACAATGCATGTAATTCACCTCATAAACAGAATCAAAGACAAAAATCACATGATCATTTTAATAGATGCTGAAATATCATTTGATAAAATCCAACACCCATTCATGCTAAAAGCACTGCAGAGAATCAGGATAGAAGGAATATACCTCAACATCATAAAGACAATATAGGCCCACAGCCAACATCATATTAATTGGGGAAAAACTTCAAGAGTTCCCACTAAAAACAAAAACAAGACAAGGATGTCCATTATTACCACTTCTGTTCAATATAGTACTTGAGAATGTAGCCAGAGCAATAAGGCAAGAGAAAAAAATCAAAGGTGTAAAAATAGGAAAAGAAGAACTAAAACTATCTCTTTTTTACAAATGACATGATAATATACTTAGAAGGCCCAACAAACTCAACCAAAAAACTCACAGAACTGTCAACAAATTCAGCAAAGTTTCTAGATACAAAGTCAATCTTAAAAACTCAGAAGCTTCCCTGTATGCCAACCATAAATCCACTGAAATAGAAATCCAGAAAACAATTCCACTCATGATATTGCCCCCCAAAATAAAATACTTAGGAATAAACCTAACCAAGGAGGTAAAAGACCTCTACAAGGAAATTTATAAAACACTCAAGAAAGAAATCAAAGAAGACCTTATAAGATGGAAAGATCTTCCATGCTCTTGGATAGGCAGAATAAATAATCATCAAAATGGCCATTCTAACAATAGTGATCTACAGATTCAATGTGATATTCATTAGATTACCAAGGTCATTCCTTACCAATATAGAAAAATCAGTCCTTATATTAATTTGGAACAACAAAAAGCCCAGAATAACCAAAGTAGTTCTCAGAAACAGGAACCATGTAGAAGGCATCATACTACCTTCAAACTATACTACAAAACCATAGAAATAAAAAGAGCATGGTATTGGCACAAAAACAGACACATAGGCTAATGGAGCAGAATAAAAGACTCAAAAACAAATCTGTACACTTATAACCAGTTGATTTTTGACAAAGGAGCCAAAAACATACACTGGAAAAAAGATAGCCTCTTCACCAAATGGTGTTGGCAAAACTGGTTAACCATATGCAGCAAATGGAAATAAACCCTTTTCACCCTGCACAAGAGTCAATTCAAGATGAATCAAAGACCTGGAAGTCAGGCCAGAGACCTTGCAGCTACTTGAAAACGGCAGAGGCCCAACACTTCAACACACAGGCACAGGTAAAAAAAAAACTTTCTCAACAAGACCCCAAAGGCACAAGAAATTCAAAGGAAGATCAGTACATGGGATTACATTAAACTGAAAGCTTCTGTGCAGCAAAGGAAACTATCAAGAACCTCAACAGAGAGCCTACAGAGTGGGAGAAAAATTTTGCCAGCTACTCCTCCGATAGAGGACTAATGTCTAGAATATTCAGAGAACTCTGGAAACTCACAGCTAAGAAAACAAATAACCCAATCAAAAAAATGGACAAAGGATCTAAATAGACACTTCACATAAGAAGAAATACAAATGGCCAATAAATGTATGAGGAAATGTTCAACATCATTAGCAATCAGAGAGATACAAATCAAAACCACCTTGAGGTTTCACCTAACCCCAATTAGAATGGCAATCATTAAAAACACGAACAACAAATACTGGAGAGGGTGTGGGGAAATGGGAACCCTGATACACTCTTGGTGGGATTGCAAATTAGTACAACCACTTTGGAAAACAGTATGGAAGATCCTCAGACAAATGGGAATGAACCTACCATATGATCCAGCAATACCACTTCTGGGTATCTACCCAAAAGAATGGAAACCAAACTTTCAGATCGATGCATGTGCATCTATGTTTATAGCTGCACAATTCACAATTGTCAAACTATATAACCAGCCGAGATGTCCATCAACAGATGAATGAATTACAATAGTATGGGATATGTACACAATGGAATTTTACTCAGCCATAAAGAAGAACAAAATCGTGTCATTTGCAGGGAAATGGATTGAACTGGAAAACACTTCATTAAGTGAGATTAGTCAGTCACAAAAAGTAAAAAATCGTATGCTCTCCCTAATACGCAGGAGCTAGGGAGAAAGTGGGACATAAGAGGGACTCTAGACGAAGAAGGAGAAACCTTACATGAGCAAAGGTGACTTAATTGAAGGTGATGTGGGAGGGGGGAACACCCTAATGCACGTTGATGTACTTTCACAAACATATCAAAGTCAATCACTAAACTGAACTTGAGAAGGAGGGAGGTCAAGGGAGTGGGGCTGGAATTGGGAATTGGGGAAGGATTAAATGAGAAATTTGTGCATGTATGCCTTTACCAGCTTGTAATTAACAAAGATGTATGATTACAATGCACCAATATAAAAATAAAATAAAATACCATTTAAAAAAATAAAATCAACAGGCCAATCAATCTTATAGTATGGTTTTGCTCATGAAAAAACTGTGTGTGTTTGTGTGCGTGTGTGTGTGTGTGTGTGTGTGTGTGTGTGTGTATAAAATATTTTGAAAGAAGCTCACTAAATTGTTCATTATGGTTACCTCTTTATTGGAAATGTGACTAGAGGAAGAGTAACAATTATAGCATCTAGTTCTGTACTATTTGAATCTTCATCAGCATGTATCTGAAACATGTTATTTTAATACTAAAATGTTAATGTCTGAATTCTTGTTGAGAGGATTCTTGCCAAAAATATATTTTAAAATGCCCAGTTTAGAATAAGTTTAATGAATAATGACCCCTTTTATGAGTATTTCAGATTACTTTTTCCAAAGTAGCCTATGTTTAATATGGGTTCATAATCGCAAAATTATATATCTCTGATTCCTCTCCCATCTGCTCGGTAAAGGATATAAATAACCCTTCTTAAGTTTCTCTTGAATATTTCTGGAAATAAGTACTCAGAGGCTATCACACATGTGCTCTGAAAATGAATCTGCTTTGTTGCCATGTGGTACCTGCCATTTTCCTCCAGTAATGATGTCTCCTGTTCCTGTCATCACCAAGAGTGGATAGTATGTCAACAATGCCCAAGAAGGCTGCATGTGTTAATATCTGAGCTGAAGGCACTGATGTGTTTGTTAAGGACAATGAAAGTACCATTGCCAGCAGAGCTACTGCCCTCACCTCTAATAGACCTTGGATTCAACCTTCAAAATATATCTCAAATATACCATCTTCTTTCCATATCCATTATTAACCATCTTTGGCCCAAGCTACCACCACGGCTCACTTTTCCTATTACAAATAACCTACTTACTCATCTTTCTGTTTCCATTCTTATAACAATTTAATCCATTTTCTACAACAGTAATATGCATCATCATTTAAAATAGAAATGGGCTAGACCTGGTGGCACATACTTATAATCCCAGTACTTGGAAGGGTGAAGCAGGAGGATCACAGATTCGCAGCCAACCTCAGCAACTTAGCAAAGTCTTCTGTAACTTAGTGAGACCTTGTTTCAAAATAAAAAATAAAATAGGGCTGGGGGTGCATATTAGAAGTAGAATGCTCCTAGGTTCAATCCTGAGAACTACGCACACAAAAAATTAATGTCTGGCCAGGACCTACCCTCATCTTCTGATTAATTTGTCTGGGGTACATCCTTGGCACTGAGACTCTTGAAAGATCCAAGGTTTACAGCCTTTTATTTAAAAATATATTCTTTAACAGGGAGTTTCTTGATTCACCATATACTAGTAGGTCAATTTTAAATCCTCTTGATTTTCCCTGAATTGTAACCAATCACAAATCCAGGTTCTAGCTGAGACCATCAGTTCATAAATGTGCCAAATACCACTAAAATTGAAATATTAATACAATAATACTGTGAACAAACCCAGGGTCCTGAATATTCATTTCCTGATCACATAATGGAGTCAAGGTACTTTTAAGAAATGTGGTATGACCAACTCTCCAACATAAAGGCACTTGTAGATACTTCCTTAATAAGACTCCCTAAAGCTCAGGAAGTAAAATCAAGAATCATTAGATGGGATGGCATAAAATTAAAAAGATTCTTCACAGGAAAGGAAACAATAAAAATCTGAAGAGGAGCCAGGCATGGTGGTTCATGCCTGTAATCCCAATACTTGGGAAGCTAAGACAGGATGATCACAGGTTCAAGGTCAACCTTAACAATTTGGGAAGGCCCTCAGCAACATTACAAAACCCTATTTCAAAATAAAATAAGGCTGGAGGTGTAGCTCAGAGGTAGAATACCCCTGGGTTCAACCCCCATTACCACACACATACACACACACACACACACACACACACACACACACACACACAGAGTCTGAAAAGAGAGCCTACAGAATGGGAGAAAATCTTTCCCAGGTACTCCTCCAATGGAGGACTAATATTTAGAACATAGAACATAACATCAATAAATGAACAACCCAGTTAAAAATGGGCAATTGAGCTGAATAGAAACTTCTCAAAAGAAGAAATAAAAAATGTCCAACAAATACATAGAAAATGTTGAACATCATTAGCAATCATTGAAATTCAAATCAAAACTACACTGCAATTCCATCTAACTCCAGTTAGAATGGCAATTATCAAGAATATGAACAATAATAAATGCTGGTGAGGATGTGGGAAAATAAGAACCCTTATACACTGTTGGTGGGAGTCCACTCAGTACAAAAGATCAGGATAGAGGTTCATCAAAAAAACAGGAATGGGATTTTGTGGGATGAAGCGGTAGCTGGGCTGTGCTCGGCTCCCTCACTGCTTCAGTTTCTCTGCTGCACTTCCTAACAGCAGCCTAGCAGAGAAATAAAGATGTCTGAATATATTCAGGTAACAGAATATAAGAATGATAAGCCCATTGAAATACCATCAGACAGTGCTGCTGTCCACAGTTACAGTCCAGTTCCAAGGGGCCTGTGGGCTGCGCTGCAGGAACCCAGTGTCTCAATGTATGAGAGGTGTCCACCTTTTAGAAGGAATTCTGCATGTCCCAGATGCTGACTGGGGAAATCCTGTATACGTGGTCAACTGTCCCAAAGATAACAAAAGTAAAATGGATGAGACAGATGCTTCATCAGCAGTGAAAGTGAAAAGAGCTATCCAAAAACCGTCTGACTTAATAGTGTTGAGTCTCCCATGGAAAACAACTGAGCAGGATCTAAAGGACTATTTCAGTACCTTTGGAAAAGTTCTTATGGTGCAAGTCAAGAAAGATAGTAAAACTGGTCATTCCAAAGGGTTTGGCTTTGTTCGTTTTACAGAATATGAAACCCAAGTGAAAGTCATGTCACAGAGACATATGGTAGATGGGCAATGGTATGATTGTAAACTTCCTTATTCTAAGCAAAGCCCGATGAACCTTTGAGAAGCAGAAAGGTATTTGTTGGGTGTTGCACAGAGGACATGACTGATGACGTGCTGTGACAGTTCTTTTGTCAGTATGGATAAATGGTAGATGTCTTCATCCCCAAGCCATTCAGCGCTTTTGCCTTTGTTACATTTCCAGATGATCAGGTTGCCCAGTCTCTTTGCAGAGAAGACTTGATCATTAAAGGAATCAGCATGCACATATCCAATGTGGAACCTAACCACAATAGCAATAGACAGTTAGAAAGAAGTAGAAGATTTGGTGGTAATTCAGGTGGTTTTGGGAATATGGGTGTGTCTGGTAACAGTAGAGGGGGTGGAGCTGGCTTGAGAAACAATCAGGGTAGTAATATGGGTGGAGGGATGAACTTTGGTGCTTTCAGCATAAATCCAGCCATGATAGCAGTGGCCCCGCAGCATTGCAGAGTAGGTGGGGCATGATGGACATGTTAGCCATTCAGTAGAACCAGTCAGACTCATTGGGTAATAACCAAAGCCAGGGAAACATGCAGAGAGAGCCAAACCAGGCCTTGGGTTCTGGGAATAACTCCTATAGTGGTTCTAACTCTGGTGCTGCAATTGGTTGGGGATCAGCATGTAGATGGTGGGTTATGATTGATAGGTATAGAATGGTGTGAATTCAAGTTTTTCTAAACTCATGGTAAGTATATTGTAAAATACATATATACTAAGAATTTTCAAAATTGGTTTGTTCAGTGTGGAGTATATTCAGCAGTATTTGTGTGTGTGTGTGTGTGTGTGTGTGTGTGTGTGTGTGTGTGTGTGTGTGTGTGTTACTGGGAACTGAACCCAGGCCAGGGGCATTCTACCTCTGAGCTACATCCCCAGTCCTATTTTTTATTCTTTATTTTGAAACAGGGTCTCTCTAAGTTGTGGAGGGCCTCACTAAGTAGCTGAGACTGGCCACAAACCCAGATTCTCCTGTCTCAGCCTCCCAAGTACTGGGATTACAAGTGTGGGCCACCACACCTGGATCATCATCAGTATTTTTGACATTTTTTTTATTCGTATATTGTGAGGAGACATCTTTGTTAGGTACAAATTGAAAACAACATATGTGCCCACATTTCTCATTTGACCCCTTCACCCAATTCCCACCCCGCTCCCTTGCCCTCCCTCCCTCTCAAGTTCAATTTAGTGAGTAACCTTGATGTATGTGTCCCCACCCCCTGCCCCGGTCAATCCCTTTCAGTTAAATCAACTTCTTTGTTTATCCAGGGTCTCTCCTTTTCCATCTGAAGACCCTCTTATGCCCCATATTCTCCCTAGCATCCGCATATTAGGGAGAACATACGCTTCCTTACTCTTTGTGACTGTCTAATCTCACTTAACATAATGTTTTCCAGTTGCATCCATTTCCCTGCAAAGAACATGATTTTGTTCTTCTTTATGGCTGAGTAAAATTCCATTGTGTACATATCCCACAGTTTTGTAATCCATTCATCTGTTGATGGACATCTTGGCTGCTTCCATAGTTTGGCTATTGTGAATTGTGCAGCTATAAACATAGATACAC
>PVLC010007351.1:36978-64069 GCA_004027655.1 Graphiurus murinus | reverse complement strand
CTGTCCTCATCTAAAAGAATTCTGCCCTGCACATCTGAGTCATATTTATCATAGCAAATGGATTTTACAGCTACTAAAGCTTTTCATGGTCACTCTAAATCAATTTCCAAAAGAGTTAGTATGGAATTATTCTTGTTTTAAGTATGATTTACAAGTTATTATTTGAAAATTAGTATACAAGATTCATAATTGAAAATTAAGCATGAATTATATATATTATAAATTATTTCCTAAAATACTTGTGATAAAGGATAAAACTTTATAAACATTTTTATTTTTAATTGGCAACTTTTTTTTTTGGTAGTACTGGGGATTGAATCCAGGGGCATTATACCTCTGAGCTATATCCCCAGCCCCTTTTTTTTTTCTTTACTTTGAAATGTAATTTCTTCTGTATGTTATAATGGTTACTTGTTAAACACAAATCTATGAGTTCAAAGGTATAACTAAAAAGAACCATTTTTGTTTTTCAAATTTACTATTGTTACTAGAAATTCAACAAAGTATTTACAACAAAATAAATACTTGCTTTAGAAGCAAATGAAATGTCTTTGCTTCTATGTTTCATTTCACAACAATACCTAAATTAGTTTTAAGTAGATTCAAATATGTATCATAATGCCATAAGAAAATAAAACAAAAATTTGAATCAAATATAGTAAATCTAAATTTTTATTTATGATGGCAGTTATAATCCATACTTTATAAGAGATTCCCTTCAAATTTTCATCTAAATATTTTATACCTTAAAAATCTCTCCCACCCAGTTAGGGTTACGATTTATTTCTAATATTTCTAGTGGTATGAAGAATATAAAAATTTTAAAATCAGTTTTTTCAAAGTATCTAGAAAACTTATTATTACCATTTAAAGTATGTGCAAAAGATTTAGTAAATATCCTATCACTTTAAAAGATGCAAAAGAGGAAGCAAAACCATTCCAAAACCATCTGGCTTGTTAAATATTAGCTAGTATGTATATAGTTAAAGCCACCCAAGTCATAAAAAGTTGCTGAATAACTTGTAGTAAATCATTCATAACATATTTAAATACCAAATAAACACGAAATACTGAATATGCAAGTTATCTCTATCCTAAAATCCTTAGTAATGTTTATAAACTACATTTTGCATTTAATGTAGGAAAAGGTATTTCTTTACAGAACTAGTAGGCATATTAAAAACAGAAAATAAGTTCCTTAGGTGCTAAGAAAATTTAGAATCCCAATTTCCTTTTTCCTTGTCTGAATCTACAGCCAATACGTCGTGATCATAAACATTTTCTAATCGGCTCAATGACAGTTCACTTAGCTGACGCTGACCTAGGCATTACAATGCCATTCTTGTGAATATAATTGTTCCATTTTTATTTAGGATTGGTGTCAACATACAAAAGCAAGAATCTTAAGGATAAGCAGGATCTTTTTAAACAGCTTGCAGGGCACTGAAGCAATGTAATATTATCTCATTCTGCTTTCTCAAAAATATAGCCAAGGCTCTTTAGACCAAATTTAGCCCTTCAATACATGTAACACACCAAATAATAACACAATAAGGTTCTATTCCCTTTAACCCTATTAAAGATACTTAAAATTTAATTTCTTATCATACTTAGATTTTAAGCTAAATATTTTATACTTACTGAATAAGGAGGAGTAGGCAGTGAAATTTTAGAAATAAGCTTTAGTATGTGCCCATTTCTTTTATGAATAAAATGAAAAATAGAAGTATTAATAATTACTGAGTTATTTTCATCCAAATGTTCACACAGAGGAAAAGGATATGGTAAAGGCACTCGAGATTCAACCTCATAAATGTCTTCATCTTGTTCTTCCAACCAAGAGCCATTGAGTTTGACAGTTGCCAAATAGGTTCTGTAAGAATCCATTCTAAAAGATGAAGCTGTCAAGCTTCCTCATTTGCATTAGCATTTTTCTACTATGTTAAAAGTTCTTTTTAGTTTATCAAAATAACTCATACTAGTATGAAAATTTCCTTTTAGCACTATCAAATAAATAAAAATTCATACAACTGAACAATAAAAGGAATGAGGAAGTCCAGAAAAAAACTCCTACAAATCTAGAAAAACTAGATGTTCAGCAGTCTTTATCAAAAAAAAAAAAAAAATCTAAAAAACAAAGCAAAACAAAAAACTAAAAGAAAACAAACAAAAGAACCCCACTGTTTTAACTAGAATAATCAAATCTTTGAAGAATGAAAGTATGAAAAATAAATATCTAATTTACTGAAATAAAGCTGCTTCCAGTATCAAATGTGTCTGTAGTAATAAGTAAGCCTTCCAAGCAGAACCTGGCAGGGGAAGTCAGGTTTTAAATCTCCATAGTAGCAGTCTTGGGAAATGTAGTTGCAACATTATTTCCCTTGTTCTTCAAGCTTCACCTATTCAAAAGGAAAAGCTCTCCCAACTGAGCTATTCAAATAGCCTGGCAGGTTGAGCCAAAGGATTCTAGTCAGTGTCCCCTGAGGAAAAGGTCAGAACAGAGGGTGTGGTTTAATGTCTTTACCTATAAGTACACTGACAGGAGGAATGTGAAATAATACACCCACAAAAAGCCTGCCTAACAGGATCCAAGTTCCACATTGTCAGAGAGTTAAAAGAGTATTGGAGAAGTTTATAATCTTTCTGAGATAAGCTGGTGTTTTCCCATCCTACCAGAACATTGCTTTAACATAAAAATGTTAAAAACATAAAAATGTGAAAAAAAGTATGTTTCAACAGTCTACATTCATAATTGGTTACTCAAGTGTATAAAGAAATAATAATTATTCTGGAAAATTAAATTGGAACTTCCTTGTGATATTTCCTTAGAAATAATACATTTGAGTAGCCATTGAGACTACATATATAGTTACAGCCTATTTTTATACTGACTTGTTAATAGAGTGGATATTAAGGAAAATATTTTTAAAGCTGTATTGTACATAACACTTGATAATTACACCACTTTAAAGTAGCCCATGAACCCTGACAGAAATGTAAAAGCCCAAATTTTATATCATAGCTAGCCTCAAGTAGTGCCAGAAACCTGAGCAATACTGAATAAAGCTACCACTCACAATTTTTAAGGATAACTTACTTTTTAATATTAGAAGATTCTTAATAGTGAAAGCTGTTTTAAATAAAGGAAAAGGCTTTCATTCTGGTATCTTTCCCCCCCTAGATAACTAAATATCTTAAACCCACAAAGACTTTAATCTAAATGGAAAAACTCATACTAAAGCAAGGTACAGGTAGTATCAACAAAAACTGCTTTTATAGCCATTCTCACTACTTAAAGTTGTTTCCAGGAACAGTGGGCAAACCCTTCACAGTAAACTAATAATTAGGGCAGAGAAAATGAGTTTTGATTTTTTTAAACAGAAACCCCAGAATCCACAGGGAAATGGACTATGTAGCTGGGGAGGGGCACTTGCCTCTTAAAATTCAATTCTGAAAACTGTTATGAATTAGTTTCTTATATTTTTCCGTTAGCATGTGAAGATGCCCTAATACCTATACATGATGGAGGCCTGATCTTATCACTATTGTAGCTAAATGAGATTTTAACAAGGCTTCAAGAGACCTAAAATGATCAATATTCTAGATGCTCAGCTTTATGAACTGGTGGGATGCATGATGAGCATATAAAATACCTCTTAAAATACTCTTTCCTTGTTCCCTCTGCAAATGACAGTTTATTTTGATAATCAGGTATTCAATTTCTCTCATTTGAGGTAAAAATAAAACTTTGGAGGTAAGAAATATCCCTTCACAAATAGCAGTACTTAGGTCAAGGTAAGAAGTAACTACAAAGAGAAAACCTAGGAGAAAAAAAGACTTAAAAAGCAATAATAAAAAAAAAAAGCAATAAACTGCTGGGCGTGGTGGCGCACGCTTGTAATCCCAGCATTCGGGAGGCTGAGACGGTAGGATCCGGGTTCGAGGCCAGCCTCAGCTACCTAGTGAGGCACTCCACAACTTAGCGAGACCCGGTTTCAAAATAAAGAATAAAAAATAGGGCTGGGGGTGTAGCTCGGAGGTAGAATGCCCCTGAGTTCAATCCCCAGTATCGCAAAAAAAAAAAAAAAAAAAAAAAAAAGCAATAAACTAAGATGATTCAGAATGAGACAAAGGCCCTTTATAATGGTATTAACTAATGGCATGCTACATTCATTAATATTCAGAAAGAAGACCATGAATTAAAGTAATTCAAATAATATTTCATTGTTTTCACCCATTTTTGGAAGCAGGTAGAACTTGTTTCCATTCATATACAACAAAAACCTGTAAGTAAGGACTATCCTCTCATAACTAGGAACATAGGTCCAGAAAGAAACTAATTATAAAGAAAACAGTAAAATTAGAGGAAAAAGAGCCAGGTGTGGTGGCATACACATGTAATCCCAGTACTTGGGAGGCTGAGACAGGAGAACTGTGGGTTTGTGAACAGCCTCTGCAACTTAGCCAGGCCCTCCGTAACTTAGTGAGACTCTGTTTCAAAATAAAAAATAAAAAAATAGCACTGGGGGTGTAGCTCAGAGGTAGGATGACCCTGTGTTCAATTCCTAGTACAAAAAAAAAAAAAAGAATCAAAAAAGCAGTAAAGATGACTCTGGATAGTGCCATGCAGTAACTCTTATAATAATTCAAATTATATTAAAAATATCCCCCTGTGATTTAGAAAGCATATACATTTTTCTGCACCCCAAAACAGTCAAAATAGAATGATTTCAATTTTTAGAAGCACATTTTCAACTATCTGAACTAGCTCATTAGCCCCACATTTCAGATTATCAAGATTTTAATGTATATTTATAGACTACATAAATTATTTCCTTCAAACTGTAAAATACTTCTGCTTCTTTCTTTTATATTTATATTTGTTTACTTCTTTAAATTACTCAGTAGAGAGACTAAATCCTGCATACATTACTTGACAGAGCCCTGGCTAATCAATGCTAAGCATACTGGGGACAACACTTGATAGTAAAATGTGTTTCAGTACTTTGATTACAATTATGTTTAAAACACAATGACAAGCAAAATGTAAACTTACACTATTCTTTCATCCTTGCATTCCCCTTTGAGAAAATAGAGAAGCATGTAGCTTTGTTTTCATTACTTGCAAAAGTGAAATTAGTAAACTCATGAGTGTCCTACAATTAAAGGCACTCTATGGGAATAAATTACTCAATTACTAATTTCTTCCAAGGAATTCTTATAGGAAAGTACATGGGAAGATGATAGGTTTTAGACTAGCATTAGCAACTTAGTGAGACACTTAGCAACTCAGTAAGCTTCTGGTTAAAAATAAAAAATAAAAGTGCTAGAGGTTGAGGTTGTAGCACAGTGATAGAATGCTCCTGGGTTTAACACACACACACACACACACACACACACACACACACACACACACACACACACACACACACCCTCCCTCCCTCTATTATAGGATTTAGACTGTTTCCAAACAAAAAAGTAAAAACCTGGGGAAAATTCTGTTAGATCTGAAGACTATTCAGAGGACAAATATTTTACTAGAAATATATATTTGTGGTACTGGAAATTGAACCCAGGGTCATTCTACTTCTGAGCTATATCTTGCAGCCATATTTTTTATTTTGAAACAGGGTCTAAGTTGCAGAGAGCCTAAGTTGCTTAGGCTACCCTTGAACCTGCCTCCTGTCTCAGCCTCCTAAGTACTGGGATTAAAAGTGTGTGCCCCTATAATCCCAGTACTTGGGAGGCTGATACAAGAGGATCACAGGTTGGAGACCAGACTCAATAATTTACCGATATCCTGTTTCAAAATAGATTATAAAAAGAGCTAGGGGTATACCTTGGAGGTAGGATGCTTCTGGGTTCAATTCCAGTAACTAACACACACACACACACACACCCCACAGACTTTTAAAATTCTAAATATTTGGGTTTCAAGTTATCCCTTGAAAAAAAGATAGAACACCAGCCAGACTTAGAAGTGGGGCTTGAGGGCTTACGCTGTGACTGTGCCGTAAGCTTTATGGGAAGATTTGGAGCTGGGAAGCTAGGGCCAAGAGTTTTCAGGACCTGCTCATGCTCTTAGGAGGCTTCCAGTCTAAGGGGAGAAAGTTCAACATGGAATGTTTCCTCAATTGGGAGACATTTGTTTAAAAGGATCTGTTAATATAAGGACCATTGAAGCTTCAAAGTTAAAACAACATCTTTGAACAAGTTACATGACTTCTTCCCTTTTTTCATAAAAGGGAAATAAAATTTGTTGTATATTGCAAATGTATACAATTTTCATTTTTCTGTTAAAAAAGAAAACAAAACTGCAGAAAAAGGGGGAACTTCTGTTTATAATAAAGATAAGAGCCAGAAATCAAGTACCAGTATTAAATGAGGAACAAAGAAAGATGTAATGGAATGAAGAAGTATTGGACTGGGTTTGAATAGCACTGTGATTGAATTGTGTTCCCCAAAATATATATTGAGGTTCTGTGGTACTGTGATTTATAATAATAAATATATAAAACTTAAAAAAGAAAAGTGTGTACCATCATATCCAGCTAACTATGTTGTTTTGATACTGCCTTCTTCATTGAATCCCAATAGGAAGTTATTGGTGGCGGAGGAGTAGAACAGATTGATAACGACAAACAACCAAATAGCAGGGAGTTAACACATTATTTTAAGTTGCCAATAATTTCAAGAAATGGCCTATAGTCAATAATTTAACCTTAAAGTAAATGAACCTGCACAAAATGCAAAATATATAACAATATTTGTCATAGCTGTTACATTCAATAATCACTGCTATTGTGGAAACATGCTATACTGAATAGTTTCAAGCAGTATCAAGAAAAGCCATAAATCAGAATAATATCAGAAAGATATCACAGACATCTTTTCAACTTCTGTTACAAATATATCTGGGTCTAGGATACTCTGAATAAAGATATCAATGAATATGTTAATAATGAAATGCTCATTTGATTAATATGAGAGGTATGATACAACAGTTGTTTTAAGCTGAACGTTTTAAAAATAAGTAAATTTCTTCATCTTAAATCAGTAAATTTTAAAGTTCTGCATACGGTAATTTAAGAGACAATGATCATACAGGGGTATAAAACTTTTATAGACAGAGAATTGCAATTTAAGTTATAAATACCATAGTTATATCTTTCCTCAGTTTCTATAAGAAAAAAAGTACTTCAAGGTAAAAACTATCCCAAGCTAATTTCCTATCAAGAGATAGCTTGTAAGGTGATGTAATCGATTCACATTTATAAAAAGGATATAAAAATAGCATGAAGTAATTTCAAGTTTGATTTCTTAATACTGTAAAAGTAGTATATTATGATCTACCACAGCATATGGTTTTAGAGATTCCTTACAGTATTCTTTCAAATAAATAACAAATTTTAATGGAAAATTTCACACAATAGTCAAGTTGAAACCTCTTTTGAAAGAGATATAAAGAAGTAATGTGTAACAGTCTAGACAACCTGGATATTAAAGTAACATTGATTTTTGAGCTGGAAGAGTCCATTAGCACATTACTTTACCCCCTAGCATCTGAAAACAAAACTACTTATACCAGCACCAGTTGTCACAAAATAACCTATTGTTAAAGAGAAACCTAAGTTGCTGTCAGACAGCAGAGAGAAATATTCACATTCCATAGCCTAAAAGAAAGCTTGTTTCAAACTCAGTGGACATTAGAAAGATAAAGAGGTTACCTGACTACTGGTTTCACTTATGGCTTCGAGGAGTTTTTCAACAGCTGCTTGAAGTCGAGAACTAATGTTCAGCATAAGTTCTTCATTTTCGGGGTCTATATCAGTCTCAGTAAAACCACTCCTCATAAGTCGTTGTGACAGCTCTGTTCCTTCCTCAGTTACTTTTGGCCACATGCTACTGTCATTTCTTGGCATATCACTCCCAGAATAAGGAGGTATGGACTCATCCATAACTAAAATAACAGCATGTTAAAAGTATAAATTAATTATAATTAATTATTTTTAAAGTCACAAAATCAAATCTAATTAAAACCTGAAATGACCCAAAAGGTCTTTTAATAGTTGCACTGCAACAAAACAAGTAAAATATGCAAATACACAATATAGCATTGGACAACCAAGTAAGAATGAGAAGGATAATGCTATGTTAAAGGACATTGCAGAAATTAATATTTGGGTTATTCAGGAATTTTTCTTTGATAAAGTCTTGTGTGTGAGTGTGTGTGTGTGTGTGTGTGTGTGTGTGTGTGTGTGTGTAGGAGCAAACCCAGTTTCATACATGCAATGCATGTGTTCTACCACTGAGCAATATTCCTAGCCTGATAAAAACTTTTAAGACAACTTTTAATAGATCTTTACCAAATATCTAGCATGTAGGGTTTGCTAAGTAGTGGGGATACATAGGACACACTATCTGATTTCTGTCCTCAAGGATTTTACAATGTAATGAGAAAAAATACCTAAACATAAGAAATAAAAACCTCTACTATGTAACAGAATGTTCCAGGTGCACAGAAGAATAGAATAAGTGCTTATATTCTGCAAATATTTCAACAAAATTGTCACGGGTGAATTAAAATAGGTTGAAAATAATAATCTATAGCTTATATCTATTATATTAATTAATGTTATAATTACTGCAATAGTAATTTTATAATTACTATAATAGTATTTTCAAAACTACAATAGTATTTTTACAAAAATAATGTATTATTCTTATATATTGTGTACTATATTTAAATCTTAATAGGTGTTCCACATCTGAGATGATGAAATAAAATGGGTTAAACTAAAAATGTCTAATTCTTATAGCATCTTTTTTTTTTTTTTTTTTTTGCGGTACTGGGGATTGAACTCAGGGGCAATCTACCTCTGAGCTATACCCCCAGCCCTATTTTTTATTCTTATATTTTTGAAACCAAGTCTCAACCAACTAAGTTGCAGAGTGCCTCACTAGGTAGCTGAGGCTGGCCTCGAACCCGGATCCTCCGGTCTCAGCCTCCTGAATGCTGGGATTACAAGTGTGCGCCACCACGCCCGGCTCTTACAGCATCTTTATCTGAGGAATTAAATGCACTCTAGTGAAACTGTCTTTCTCATGGGTTCAGAGAATACGGCAATTCTGAGGCAAAGAGAATAGTTGGATATAATGGGAACTCTAGGCTTTATGGAGCAAAATTTTTGTACATGGATAAATGGGGATGAAGTAAAGGAAAAACCTAAAAGAAAGTAGCTAAAAAACTAACCTTGATCCAAGTTGTGAATGGTCTTAGATTTTACAGAAACTTTGGAAGTTTTGTTATAAACAGTGAGGAGGGTAAATAATTTTTGAGTAGGAAGACAATATCAAATCTGTAACACAGGGAAGAACGTAACAATGCAAAGGAAAATTAGAGAAGAAGCAAGCCTTGGTTACAAGGCTTTTTGAATTATCCAGGTGAGAATTGTTAGTGGGATATGTGTAAACTGTTGGAAATTTGAGTTTGCTGACAAATTTGTACATTTGTACAAAGGTGAGAGCTGGAACACTGGAAGTGGTTACGTCTATTTTAGAAGTGATATTTATTGAAAGAAGGAAAACAAAGGTAACAAAAAAAAGCTATATAAAAATATAATCATGAGAGAGATGTTTCGAAAAGGAAATATTTCAATGATGATATCTGCCTAGAAAGACAACCAGGCAAGGAATAAGAAGATGCTATGGATTTCACAATTGGAAAGTAATTGCTGTCTTCTGAGAGATCAGTGTGGTAGTGTAAAAACAGAAACTAAAGCTAGTGAATTCAGGAGTCAGTTTATTCTATGTGTGCTGAAGTTTACCTTGCAAAGCTGAAAACAAACAACAGCATGTTTTGAGGTAAGGAGAAGTTATTGATGGTAAGAAAGACAGAAAGTATTGTGTATGCATGGGAGCAAATCTGAAGCATAAAATACAGAAGGACACATGAAACAAAGCCAATTATAAATGGTCACTGAATGTTAGTTTTTTTGGAATACCAACAAAAAGATAGGCATTAAAGTATCTAGAAAAGATGAAGATATCATTCAGCTTAATGTATTTTTTGTGTATGTGTGGTACTGGGGATTAAACCCAGGGGCATTTTACCTCCGAGCTATACCCTTAGCCCTATTTTATATTCTTTATTTTGAAGCAGGGTCTCACTAAGTTGCAGAGGGCCTCAATTAATATATTTTATTAATAACATTTTTCATGGGCAAGGATAGCTCAGTGGTAGAGCACTTGCCTAGCCTATGCAAGGCCCTGGATTCAATCCCCAACACTAAAAAAAATTTTTTTTTAAGATATAAATAATTTGAGATAATCTGAGTATGTTTCACTGAAGAAACAGATAATTTTTGTTATTCCTATGAAAGGGATGAGAAAGACATCAAGAATACACTTTATGCACTTGGAAGCCCAATAACTTGCTCAAGATTACTTTGTTTACCAACAGTAAGACTCTCAAACTTGAGATCTTATCAAATGGCCAAGGGCGTCTTCTTCCTCCTTCCCTTCCTCTATCCCTTTCTTCCTCCCTTATTCAATTCACATTTATTTTGCCCTTACCATACTAGTAAAATTAATATTATTAGCTAAAAAAGATTACACTTTATTCATAATATCTAGTCTTTGGGGGAAAATCTAAAGACAACATATATAAGGAGGGTGATTTTCAACCATACCAACAGAAATCTCAGAACAGCCAGTCTGGTGAACAGATCATTTCAGATTGGTGAACAACTCTCATCTATGCTGTAAACATAGCAAGTAATGGTCATTCAAGTCTTTTCATCACATACTTTTTGGATTATACCATTCATTTCCTGATAGGTAATCGTAAGGTCCTCAGTGTTACAGTAGGGTGTTCAGTATGATAGTTTTCCCAGCTTTAGTGGCCTGTTGAAGATCTCTATGCTCCAACTGGAAGACATTAGAGTCTAGTCTGACCCTAGTATTGGACTGATAAAAAAACTGTACTAAAGATCTGGGAGACATAAGAGATTTGTCCAAAGTCACACTGAGCCAGAAAAGAAAACCAACAAAAAACAAAGCCTCATCATTACTAATCCAGCACTCTTTCTCTAACATCACACTGCTCCAAAAGGAAGCTGCAGCAAACTAATTTCAGTCTCTGGCCTCCAATGAGAAAGATGAGCAGTCTACACCTAAACTATCAAGAGAACCAAAAGAAAATTTTCTTTCAATACAATCTGGGGAACTAATTTTTATGAACTGATCTAATATTCACTCAGGTTCAAGTGATTTGACATTTGGCTCAAAATTTCCTTTAATTTCATAAGCTAATTTACTCTTATGAGGAAGCAAACATTAGCAAATCCATTATTTATTTTTTGAGTGTTAACAAGTCCATACATGTTTAAAACCTAAACAAGCTCAGACTTGAAGGCTGAAAATAGATCATAAGTATTATTTACAAGAAATCATATACTAAGAACTTTCACCATTTAATCAGAATGAAACTTAATTTTCGTTATATTAAATAAGATAGAAAAAAATGTTTTAAAGTTACATTTTTAGTTTTTACAATAATGCTTCCATTAAAAATATGAAATGTTAGAAAAATTCTTACATATAGAGCACATTGTCAATATTTTAAAGCCAGTATTTTCGTCAATGTTTATGAAAGAAATTAAATGTGTTAAATCATAAATTCTATTCATTCAATATATTCTTCAAGATGCACAATGGATATGACAAGTGCCCTCCCATGATGCTAGTGGTCAAACTATAAGAAGAAAAAAATTGCATTATTATTTCAGAATCCTTTGTTACATAGAAAAATTTAAGGAGTTGGGCATGGTGGTGCATGTTTGTAATCCAAGTACTTGGGAGGCTGAGACAGAAGAATTGCAGGTTTGTGGCTAGCCAGCAACTTAGGGAGGCTCTCAGCAACTTAGTGAGACCCTGTTTCAAAATAAAAAGAATAAAAAGATAAAATAGGGCTAGGGGCGTGTAGAATGCCACTAGATTCAATCCCCAGTATAACACACACACACATACAAACACACGCACACACACACACACACAATTTAAATGATCCACACATATACAAAATGGTTATAAATAAAATATTTAGTACTATAACAAGTACTGTGACTTTAATTTGCCGTGAATGGGAATCTTGGTGTCTCCTTCACTAGATTATGAGTTACTATAAAGGAAAGAACACAGAGAAATTACACAATAAATGTTTCTAGAAGCTCAATAAATGCTTATAGAACTGAACTGATAACACTGCTTATAACTGACAAACTGTTGCTGGATCTTTTAAAGTGGATATAGACATCAATACTGGAAGATATGAATAAAGAAAGTGGGCTAGTGGATCAGATGTCCTTTTAGGCTTGTTTTCTCAAAGAAAATGAACATAAGCATTATCCTCGGTGCTTAGTTAAATTACCAATTTATCCCTTTGCTCTGGAAGTAGTTGGCTGTTATTTGCTGAATATTTCAGAACCATTTAGAGAAATATCTATGGAAACTGCTAACAAAAAAGCACAATGTATTTCTGTAATCTATAGAACATTCCTTAGAGTATCTTTTGAATATGGGAGTCAATCTGGTCTTTTACCAGTATAATAGCAAAATTCCTCTATACATGATTGAGTGAACCAAGTTAATTGCTTAAAAGGAGAAATTGATAAACACTTCAATAAGTTTTAAATACTTTTAAAACATTGCCTGATTCTTCTCTATATACCAAGATCCATGTGTAGAAATAATAGCCCTTGACTGAAAGCTTAACCAAGAATGGTTAATTTAAAAAATACTTCTACCAAGTTTGAAAACAGTGAATATGAAATTAAAGTTTAACATTTTAGTATTATTTCAGATCTTAATTTACTAAAAGCAGTTTTTGAAATTATCTTTTAACTCAACTGAGGTGTTTTAAGGCAATTTTATTTTAAATTCCAAATCAAGCTTTTCTCTGTACTTTCTTCTTCAGTAAGGAATAAGGAACTGAGAAAAGAAGAAAGACTAGATACGATGTGATGTTAAGAAACTGAAAGGAGAGCTCAGCCCACCCTGCTAGGGGAAGAAGACAGTTAGGAAAATGGCTATGTCATGTCAGGATCTGATCTCTGGATCCACACACATTCTATCATACTTCAAACCACTTTCTCAAAAGGAAAAATGAACCTAGCAGAAAACAGATCAAAGGTAAGACTAAACCTCGAAACCTTGTTTGTTTGTTTGTAATACTGGGGATTGAACCTAGGAGGATCCTATCTTTGAACTATATCCGTTCCCCTATTTCATCTCTATTTTGAAACAGGGTTTCACTAAGTTAACAGGCACTGGCCTCGAATCTATGATATTCCTGTCTTAGCCTCATAAATACTAGGATTACAGGTGTGTGCCACCATGCCGGGCCAAACTGGGTTTTACTAAGACTTTGTTCTAATCATCTCAGCAGGTATGTAAAACTGGTGCTGGATTCCAGAAAGTTCTTCATTTTAACATTTCTTTAGTTTAAAGGGTGGCCATAAGATTACTCTATGGTAATATGGAATTTCTTCTATCAGAGGAGAAATAAAATAGTCTTCTGGTTTATGTAGGCATAGTAGTGACCCTGTATATGTATGGTGAAAACTCAAAGATACTCACTTGCAAATACTACACAGTAATGGTGTTTTGAGAAGAGAGGATTTATGTACTTGTGTTTGGAGATGCACTGGTTGGAAAATACTTGAATATTCTCTCTTCTTTATTTTCCACATATAGAAAAGTGCCTTCAACTCAGCAAGATTTGTTAAACAGTGATTATTTCATATAAAACCAGTACCTCTTGTGTGCTCCTCTTGGACACATGACTTTACAGATGCCTCTGTTTCTGACCTCCAAACCAGGCTGGCAGATGACTGGCCTTTACTAGATCTATCTAGAATTCCAAGAACATGGCGACCAATTGTTTCTTCAACAGCTGCTGTTGTCTTCACAACTTCTAAAAGGATCTTCAGAAGTCTGTTATTAGCTTTCTGGAGTGCATACCTGTACAGATAAATAATCATTTATCAAAATGTCAAATCTTTTCAAAGTAAACAGTTTCCTAGTATCTCATAAAAAATGCACAGAATATGTGACTGAAAAATATCAAATGATCATTTCTATTTAAATAGTATGCAATAGCTGGGTGTGCTGGCGCACGCTTGTAATCCCAGCATTTGGGTGGCTGAGACAGGAGGATCCGGGTTTGTGGCCAGCCTCAGCTACCTAGTGAGGCACTCCGTAACTTAGTGAGACCCTGTTTCAAAATAAAGAATAAAAAAATAGGGCTGGGGGTATAGCTCGGAGGTAGAATCCTGAGTTCAATCCCCAGTATCGCAAGAAAAATAAAACAAAATAAAAAAATAGTATGCAATAGAGGCAGGTGTGGTGGCCCACGCTTGTAATCCCAGCATTTGGGAGGCTGAGACTGGAGGATACGGGTTTGAGGCCAGCCTCAGTTGCTTAGTGAGGCCCTCTGCAACTTAGTGAGATCCTGTTTCAAAATAAAGAATAAAAAATAGGGCTGGGGATATAGCTCAAAGGTAGAATGCCCCCAGGTTCCATCCCCAGTACCGTAAAAAAAAAAAAAAAAAAAAAAGTATGTAATAGCTCCTACAATGAAGTGCTTCTTGTTTTTTTATTTATTTTTAAATCACATTATAAAATGTCCCATTTTCTTCTAAAAATGTTGGCCAGTTTAACCATAACATTTTTTAATAGGCATTTTATTGACCTGAAAAAGAAATCAGACTAAACTTTTAAGTCAGTAATTAAATTAAGTCAGTAATTAAAGAAAACTTTAAGGTGACATAAAACTTAAGTTTTAAAAAATAGTAATAGCCAAGCATATTAAAGTTATTAAGCTGGTAATACTGTTCACGGTTATTTGTGTGTGTGTGTGTGTGTAAAACAGTTCATTCTTTTATGTGTCAAATAATGTATTTTAAAATATAACTTTAAAACCCCACTAGAAAAAAGTATGGTAGTATCTCTACAACTTAATGTTGAGCAACTGGATATTTCAATTACAAAAAGTAATAGCCAGAGACCTGTTTCTAAAAAGTTCTATAGTGAAATTTCAGTTGGTCAACACCAGAGGGAATATCCTAGGCTATTTTTAACTACATTGCTCCAGAGATGAAAATATCTCTAGTTACACATACCATACTCTTTTTAGCTAGTAGGAGAAAAACCTGTTTTCAACTAAGTTGAAAGAACAGTAGCTCTCTGTTTGAAAAACATAAGTGCCACATTTTTTTAAAATCAGAAAATATTTTAACCACTTTCAAAAATATTTTGGCACTCAGATAATCACTATTAATACGTGTGTGTGTGTGTGTGTGTGTGTGTGTGTGTGTGTGTGTGTATGTGTGTGGTACTGGGGATAGAACCCAGGGGCATTCTACCTTTGAGCTACACCCCCAGCCCTATTTAATTCTTTTATTTTGAAATAGGGTCTCACTAAGTTGTGGAGGGCCTTACTAAGTTACCAGGAAACTAAGATCCTCTGGTCTCAAGTACTGGGATTACAAGCATTAGACACCACACTCAGAACTATTAACACTTGAATGCCTGTATTTCTAGGTAGTTACCCTCCTCTTTTTCACTCATAAACATACACATTTTAAAAACAAAAAGACCATCCATGATAGTGTTTTATAAGCTTTCTTTTTAGCTTAACATGAACATTTTACCATGCCAAGAAATGTGCTTCCATAAAATGGTGTTTTAAAAGACTCATTAATTTTCTGAATAACTAAAAAATTCACTCATCTTAATAGCTTAATTCCATAGAGGTACTACAGTGGCAAACTTAAACCTGTGGACAAAATAAGAGGCTTTCATTGTAAAGGTCCCCTGGCTTAAGAGACTTTTATCTCTCAACCTCAAACAGTAGGAGATTACCAACAATCAGGTTAAAGGATATCTGTTTCACAGGCACATGACAGACCTATTTTAGGACAAGGTAATAAGTGGAGAAGTTTTCCTCTAGTATTTGTCAAGTGAAAGAGAGTTCTATTTTTGTACCTAGATCAAATTCTCTGTTTATATAATCAAGAATATTTTAAAAACTCTAAATAATTTAGTTAGCAGGAAGTAAAGGATTTTATTTAACTTTTACTGAGTTCAAGCCCCCAAACCGAGAAGCAGGATAATATGAAAATATTTTTACTTAAGAGAAGTGAGTAAATTAGTATACAGTTAAAAAGAAATAAAGATGAATACTCATTTTTATCAGCACTCACTATAAATATTCCTAAAATTAAACACTGTATAATTTGTAAAAAATATGAATTTGTGATAAAGAATATAAAATAAACACTGTTTATTTTATATTGCCATGGTAACTCTAATTTTCATACACTGTCTTTCTTGTTTCAGTTCCATACTGACTGCGTTCCATACTGATGATCCAATGGGGAAGCCAAAATCTTAGGGGCCAAATTCCTCCATGCAAGCTGAGGAAGGAGGTTAGGAGGACACAAAAGGGTTGACAGTCACAGAAATTGGAGAAGGAGGAAATTAAGTTAGTAGATGTTAGTTTTAATTTAAAACTAATGAAATTATTTTCATTTGAGCAAAATAAAATTTAAACATTGTGCTTAAAGGCCTCAATATTAATGTGTGATAGGTATCCTCATAAAGTATTATACATTTTTATATTAACATCTACAAAATCAAAGAAAAACTTGTTAACATGGGGTGATTTTTCCTTTATAAAACTGGGATATAGAATAAAATTTCTCATCTGTTATGGGGCAAATGCATGACAGTAACTAAAGGTGGAATATTTACATTTATAAGAATTTTTTCTCAGCATAACCAAACCAGGATAGCTTACACTGAATCCATGCCCATACAGTGAAGGAGGAAAAGCAGTAAAGCTCATAGGTAGGCAGAACTATTTTTTTTTTTTTAGTATACAAAATGGCATTAAGAAGAATAAAATTAATAAAGGCCAATATAAAAATACCTAAATTTAAGAGTCCATATGATCAATATCCAATCAAAATTATATGACATGCAAAAGATTTGAAAATCTGCCTAGTGATAAAAAATTGATAATCCTTTATATATTACACATATATGGACATGTTTCATACACAGATAGTATAATGATTTTAGGACAAATTATAAATGTACAAGATAAAACTAAGGACAAAGTTTATTACATTGAGAACAAACATTTTAATTGACTTTGCACTGAAAAAGTACACATTTTGTATACCTTTCATTGGACAGAGTATCAGGAGGTACATCTTCAGGTTTTCTGTACAATTCCGTTTCTTTAGGTGTCTCTTCCTCAACTTCCCCTTGATTTTCATTTCCATTCTGTTTAAGTTTGTGCAAAGCCAGAGAGGACAAGACAGAAAGAAAACCTGTCATCTTGGAAAGAGCATGTCATTCTTCTATATCGGTACGAGGTGAAACAGAAACCTCCGTACAAAGTAGATACTGCTTGAAATAATATTTAACTATATTTTATCAAGAGATCGGCATTATCAAAACAAGATAAAACATTCTAGTGCACCAACAAAAAAATGTATTGGCTTCAAACTAATACATGCTAACTAGTGCAATAATAAAGCTTATTAGGTTGCTCCTTGGTGAAATAACAATTGCTGCTATAGCAATGCCTGATTCAAATTACTTTAAACAGAATGCAAGGCATTTTGACTCCACCTACCTTACATGCAAGTCATCACAAATGCGTTAAGCTCAATACCTATAAAAATACATCTCACACCAACAACAAAGACAAACAAATCCTACTGCACAGTTGATCCAATGCTCCTAGGGGTGCCAAAGTCCATACTACCTGTGTTTGCGTACTGCTGTTGCGCAGCTCACAACACAGCTTCTCTCTTCCAGCTAAAGACAGCTGCTTTAGTGCTTCCAGCTCCTCTAAAAGCACCCTCTCTCTCTCTGAAACCAGGTTTTCATTATCTATTGAGGATGTCTAAATAAGAAAAAAGGTCATGAGAGAATATTGTTTGTGATAGAAGAAAAGAGCAGAAACATTAAGCAGATTTCTTTTAACCCCTTTGGACCAACATGTCTTGGTTCTACGTATGATTTATATTCCATTATAAGGGGTTAAAAGGCATATACAAAGTTCAATGCAAAATTTAAAAATTTGGAAAAGTTTTAATTTAAGCTTTAATACTCAGGAATTTGTATAGTTCAACTAATACTTTTATGTCAATTTTGCATTGAAAATTCAGAAGTCTGAATTCACAAAATACAATGAAGAAAAGCAAAACTCATTTTCCAAATGATTAATTTTATTCTCAAATCCCAACTTTCCTATTACTTTATATTTAAAAGAAGACATGTTAAAGTTTTCCATTTCTTATCTTTCCTTTTAATTTTCAAAATTAAATTTAATAAATTTGTTTTCTTACAAACTTTCATAAATATCTCTTGCTTTTCTGCAATAATTTTGTGAGTATATTTTATACAGCAATTGACAAGAATCCAGCTCCCAAATACCATGGAATATTTAAATTTAGTCAAGAAAGGAATAAGAATGTTATGTAAATTTGCATTTCTCAAATCAGTAAGAGATGTTTCTCTGGAGAAAGTTCCAGAAACATATTACTTTAGGAGATCTTCATTCATGATTAAAAAGATGGATTAAAGATAGATAAAGGTAAACCTCAAAGATGCTGATTGGTGGAGTCATAGAACTATAAATGAGTATCTGAAAATTGAATGACAGCACCTGCCACAGTACTTCAGCGTAAAATAAGTATTTCCAAAACTGCAGAAGTGCTTTTGCTATATAAAGTGAATGGAATTACTTTTTTTTTTTTTTTTTTTTTGCCACTTTCCTAGTGCCTGAAAGGCAGCTAAATTAATTAATCAGAAGACAATGCATGTTACAATGCATAGTGTGCCTAATAAGATCTAAAACTGTTATGCTGGTAGAGTGTGTTCCTGACATTAAATATTTGTAGTTTATGAAGCTCTTTGCAAAATAAATTTGCCTGACATTAAATATTTGTAGTTTATAAAGACCTTGGCAAAATAATTTCGACATTTTTAAATAGGCTGTATAAAGAACATTGCTATTTTAATTGAGGGAAAAAGGGACTCTCAGTTCCATACCTGTGCTAACTGTTTATTAAGTCTCTTTATCTCTTCTTGTAGCTGTTCTTGGTCTTCTCGCTGTCTCTCCATTTGTCTCATGTGTGCCTGCCTCAACAGTTCTGTTGCCTGTTGGTGTTCTTCGTATTGTCGTACAAGTTCTTGCCTCATATCTTCCAGCTGTTCCTCATGTCTAGAAGGATCCATGCTTGATACCATCAACTCATCATGCATCTTTAATAGTAAAGGAAACAAAAAAATTCAACCATACACATTTTTATGGAGATTTTTCAATATTAATATTTTTTTAAAAAATGAGAACAGTTCTACGAATCTCATAAAACACCTGATTTTTAAATTTTATTGTTAAATAAAAGCATAAGTTTTTTAAAATGTAATTTCTTAATTGTAATTCTGAACAACATTAAATTAGTGTATTACCATTATGTTATTTTCTAAAAGGAAAAAGCTACTCACCAGTTAGTTAAAATCTAATTTTCTAAGGGAGAAAAATAAAGATGCTCAAGATTCCTTCTATTCTTTTTTTTTTTTTTTTTTTTGCGGTACTAGGGATTGAACTCAGAGGCGTTCTACCTCTGAGCTACACCCTCAGCCCTATTTTTTACTCTTTATTTCGAAACCGGGTCTCACTAAGTTGCTGAATGCCTCACTAGGAGGCTGAGGTTGGCCGCGAACCCGGATCCTCCGGTCTCAGCCTCCCGAATGCTGGGATTACAAGCGTGCACCACCACGCCCGGCGCTCCTTCTATTCTTAATGAAGCTATAACTCCATTATTGCTCTTCACATTTTATGATGGGGAAATAATATAAAGAGAATATATCTTAAAATTAAATTTATAAAACATGAAAAATTTTACCTATTTAATTTTTACTTTGCAGTGGTTATCATAATACCACAGAGGACTGTTTATTAAAAATCAATAAATTTTACTTGGAAATAAAATCTTTAGATATCAATTTCTCATACTCAGAAGAAGTCAACTCGTTCCAATCCCTGAAGAGATACTAATTAAAAAAAATCATTCTGCCTTGAACAGTTGCTGTTACATTAGTTTTTATGAACATTTCGCAAATTTTGCACTCCATAAAAAGTTTTATTTGAATATCCCTCTGAACAAGATATAACCTATTCTGAACATTAATAACAAATTTGAATTCAGATGGTTTTTTAAAAAAAGTAGAATTTATTATTTGCTGATAAAGGTAGAAAAAAAGCTACCTTTTTTTCCTCAGCGGATCTTTCACTATTGAATAGAGAAAAAGAATTAATGTATAGATGGTAAAGTACTTTATCTTCTTAAATAGGTAAGTATTTCCTTAAATGTTCCTATATTTAACTGAGCAAACCCTTTAGTTACAGATGTTGCCAAGTTATAATTAATCTTGAATTAGTTGAAACAAAATTAATTCAGGTATAACTTACAATGAGATTTTTACATGTATAATGTATGTAAGATGAACAAGAATACAGTAAACTACTACGCTTGTTTTATTTAATATCAATATTGTCCACTTAACCATATATTATAATTAATAAAAACACATTCCTAATATGAATCATAAGAATGAACTTGACACTTTTCTCCATTAAGAAAAAAGTGCTATTCTTTCTAGTGAAGAAAATCATAATTTATATAAGATTTTAAAGAAATACTCAAGCAGGCATACTTACAGATTCTCTAACTATAAATGTTTTATCTTTGGAAAATATTTCTTCTGAAATAGTCAGTCCATGTTCCTTTGATTCTAGTATATCATCAATATCATCATTATTTGATAACAGAACTTCCTTTCCATCTTCTAACTCTTTACTAAGTGGTTTAAATTCTTCTTTAAATTTCATGTCCATTGCCTCAAAAGTCTGAAGACTAACTTGATCCTGTGATAATTTCATTTCATTAAAATAATGTTTTTCTTTCTGTTGACAGAGATCATGTGTTTGTTTTGATGTATTTTCTTCTCCCACAGATACTCTAGATAGTTCAGTTTGTTGAGCAAATGCTACACTCATTGACACAATAACCTAATGAAATAAAGGAAGTAAATAAAATGATTAGATTTATAAATACCAGCTGGAATTAAAGAAGTTATTACTCAAAATTAGAAAAAACTTGTCCTCATGATTTTATTTATTTTATTTTTTATTTATTTCTTTATTTTTTTGCGGTACTGGGTATTGAACTCAGGGGCATTCTACCTTCGAGCTATACCCCCAGCCCTATTTTTTAATTTTTATTTTGAAACCAGGTCTCACTAAGTTGCAGAGGGCCTCACTAGGTAGCTGAGGCTGGCCTCGAACCCGGATCCTCCTGTCTCAGCCTCCCAAATGCTGAGATTACAAGCGTGCACCACCACGCCCGCCTTTCCTCATGATTTTAAACAAAAATAAATCCTCAGGTAAAGTCATGCAGAGACAGACCATCTATTTAGGCAAATTATTTTACTGCTTTCCTCTTTATTTATTTACTTATTTATTTTCTGGTACATCAGTAAACATGATTACAAACAACAACAAGACCTTACTACATGCTAGGCCACAAAGAAAGCTATTGAAATTTTGAAAAATTGGTATTATAAAGTTCACTTTATTTGTACTTGCATTTAGATCAGAAACGAATGACAAATTATTGTAAAACTGTGATTTGGAAACTAAAGAACCAGACTTGAACCACTTTATTACCACCTGTGTTTACAGCTAACGCTACCTCCCCAGTATCTGTGCAGCTGAACTTAACTGAGGGGGAAAAAACCCTCCCTCCCCTAAATTATGTCTGTTAGCATGGAAATAGATGTAATACCTCCCTTGTTAAAACAAAAACAAAATGGCAACAATAAAAATCCACCATTGACTTTCTACATCATGATTTTGCTACTACTGTATTTTTTGCTCCCTTTTTAAGTAAAAGAATTTATCACTTCATTCCTTCCCTTCATTCTATCAAACCCAATCTAATCAGAGTCCATCTCCATCATACCATATATGTGTTCTTGTGAAAGTCACTGGTGACTCTATACTGTAAAATCAAATGGCTAATTTGCAGTAATAATCTTTCTTGACCTATCAGAAACATCTGACACAACTTAATATATTCTCTTATTGGTATATCTTTTATTACTTGGTTTCTCTAATGTAATTCTTTTGTTCTTTCTAGATCTAATTTACTGCTCCTTTCCCATCTCTTTTGTTCTTCCTTACTTCTCTGCCCTCTGAACACTGGTGTAGTCTTGGCTCAGTCCCAATAAGTCTTCTCTATGTACACTCAATCCCTATATTAGTGTTTTTCAAATGTTTCTATAGCAACCCAGGTTAAATACACACATTCCAAAAACAAAAAAAAATTTTATATTACAACTTAAAGCACACATATGTACTTGTGTTTATATAATGAAACTTTTCCATTAACACTCCAGTATTGGTCCTAACCAATACTGGAGTATTAATTGATTTCAAGTCTTAAAAATGAGTTACAACTCACAGCTTAAAAAAATTGCTGAGCCGGGTGTGGTAGCGCACGCTTGCAATCCCAGTACTTGGGAGACTGAGAATGGATCCCCAAGTTTGCAGCCAGTCTCAGCTACTTAGTGAGGCACTTTGCAACTTAGTGAGACCCTGTTTCAAAATAAAGAATAAAAAATAGGACTGGGGGTGTAGCTTGGAGGTAGAATGCCCCTGAGTTCAATCCCCAGTACAGCAAAAAAAAAAAAAAAAAAAAAAAAAAAAAATTGCTTTCTATGCTAACTCCCACATTTACATTTTCTACTTTTATCCTATATCCCAAACTCTTAAGCTTATATATCCAATCACATTCTCAACATTTATATTTGGATGTTTAATAAGTGCTCCTGCATTTACTTACTTTAGCTATTATTTATTTAAGGGGCATTCTACCTTTGAGCTACCCCCTCCTTCCCCATACAGAATACTGAGATTGGCATTGGTATTTTCACATATGTACACATAGCTGGTGATAGTAATTCCTTCAATAAACCTTACTCTTTCCCCTCCCCTTCCCTTCGACCATCTCCCTGGCTCCACTGAGGTTTCTCCTTCATTATCTGGAGTCCTTCTGGTATCTCCATTACTCCTAGTTTCTGCATATCAGAGAAAACATATGACCCTTCACTTTCTGTGACTGGCTAATCTCACTTAATGTTCTCTGGGTCCTTCTATTTTCTTGCAAATAACATAATTCTGTTCCTCTTTACTGCTGAATAGGATTCTACTGTGTGGATATCTCATAATTTTGTAATTCATTCATCTGTTGATGGACACCTAGGTTGGTTCCATAATTTGGCTATTGTGAATTGTGCTGCTATGAACATGGGTATTACTGTAGTTCTCTGGATTCTTTTTTTTGCGGTACTGGGGGGTTGAACTCAGGGGCATTCTACCTCCGAGCTATACCCCCAGCCCTATTTTTTATTCTTTATTTTGAAACCGAGTCTCACTAAGTTGCGGAGTGCCTCACTAGGAGCTGAGGCTGGCCTCGAACCCGGATCCTCTGGTCTCAGCCTCCCAAATCTAGTTCTCTCATTTCAATCCCTTTGGAAAGATACCCAGGAGTGGTATAGCTGGATTGTAAGGTGGATCCTTTCCCAGTTGTCTGAGGAATCTTCACGCTGATCTCCATAGCAGCTGAACTAATTTGCAATCCCACCAACAGTGTAGAAGAGCTCCAATTTCCCCACATCCTCACCAACATTTACTATTTTTTTACTTCTTGATGACTGCTATTCTGATTGGGGTTAGATGGAATCTCAGTGTAGTTTTTATTTGCATCTCCCTGATTGCTAATGATGCTGAACCTTTTTTCATGTATATATCAGCCATTTGTATTTCTTTTTTTGTGAAGTGTCAATTCAATAGCCCATTTCTTGATTTGGGTTATTTGTTTTTCTAGTGTAAATTCTTTTAAGTTCTTTGTATATTCTAGATATTAGTCTTCTATTAGAGGGATAACTGGCAAAGACCTTCTCTCATTCTGTAAGCTTTCTCTTTAGACTCTTGATGGTTTCCTTTGATGAGCAGAAATGTTTTAATTTATTTAATACCATCCCATTCATTAATTCTTGTTTTAATTTCCTGAACTTTGGGGGTCTTGTTGAGGAAGTTTCTACCTGTGCCTATTATGTTGGAGTGTTGGACCTATGCCCTCCTCTAGTAGCTTCAAAGTCTCTGGTCTAACTTCCAGGTCTTTGATACATCTCAAGTTGACTGCTGTGCAGGGTGAAAGGTAAAGATTTAGTTCCATTTTTCTAAAACTGGATAACCAGTTTTCCCAACACCATTTGTTGAAAGGGCTGTCTTTTGTCTAACATATATGTGTCTGGCATCTTTGTCAAAAATCAATTGGCTATGAGTGTGTGGATTTGTTTCTGTATCTTCTGTGCTGTTCCATTGGTCTAAGTGTCTGCTTTTGTGCCAGTATTGTGCTGTTTTTATTACTATAGCTGTGTAGTATAATTTGAAGTCAGAAACTGTGGTGCTTCTTGCATGGCTCTTATTGCTGAGAAGTGCTTTGGCTATTCTAGGTTTTTTGTTTTTCCATATAAAATCTATGCTGATTTTTCTAGGACTGTGGAGAATGTATTTTGATAGGGATTGCACTGATTCTGTAGATCACTTTTGGTAGAATGGCCATTTTGATAATATTTATTCTGCCACTCCAAGAGCAAGGGAGATCTTTCCATCTTCTAAGATCTTCAATTTCTTTCTTTAGTGTTTTATAATTTTTGTAGAGGTCTCTTATCTCCTGGTTAGGTTTATTACTAGGTATATTTTTGAGGTTATTGTGAATGGAACTGTCTTCTGGATTTCTTTCTCAGTGGATTCATGGTTGGCATATAGAAAAGCTACTGATTTTTTAAGGTTGATTTTGTATCCCACTACTTTGCTGAATTTGTTAACCAGCTCTAATAGCCTTTTGGTTGAGGTTTTGAGGTCTTCTAAATATAGGATCATATCATCTGCAAATAGAGATAATTTTAACTCTTCTTTTCCTATTTGAATACCTTTGATATCCTTCTCTTGTCTTATTGCTCTGGCAAGAGTCTTAAAGACTATATTGAAAAGGAGTGGTAATAGTGTGCATTCTTGTCTTGTTCCTGACTTTAGAGGGAATTCCCACAATTTTTCCCCGTTCAATATGATATTGACTTTGGGTTTATTGTATATTGCCTTCATGATGTTGAGGTATGCGCCTTCTATTCCAATTTTCTGCAGTGTTTGAACATGAATGGGTGTTAGCTTTTGTCAAATTCTTTTTTCAGCATCTATTGAGATGATCATGTGACTTTTGTCCTTAATTTTACTTATGTGGTGAATAACATGTATTGATTTGCAAATGTTGAACCAGCCTTACATTCCTGGGATGAAACTAACTTGGTCAGGGTGCACAATTTTCTTAATGTGACTTTGTATATGCATGGCTAGTATTTTGTTTAGAATTTTTGTGTCTATGTTCATCAATGATACTAGTCTGTAATTTTTTCTTGAGGTATCTTTTTTTAGCTTTGGTATTAATGTGATACTGGCCTCATAGAAGGAGTTTGAAACAATTCCATCTCTTTCGATTTCACGGAATAACTGGTGAAATATTAGGTTTAGTTCTTCTGTAAAGGCTTTGTAGAATTCAGCTGGGAATCCGTCTGGACTGGGCTTTTCTTTGATGTAAGGCTTCTTATTACTCTTTCTATCTCACTGCTTGCTATTGGTCGGTTTAGGTTTTATGTATCCTCTTGGTTCAATTTAGGTGGGTTGTATGTGTCTAGAAATTGGTCGATTTCTTCCATGTTTTCATTTATTGAAATATAAATTTTCATAATAGTTTTTGATGATCCTCTAGATTGCCCCCACTGTCTGAAGTGATGTCTCCTTTTTCATTTCTGATTTTAATAATTTGGGTTTATTCTCTCTTTCTTTTGGTTAGGTTGGCTAGGGGTTTGTCAATCTTGTTAATCTTTTCAAAGAACCAGCTTTCTGTTTTGTTAATCCTTTGTATTTTTTTAATTCTCTATTTCATTGATTTTTGCTGATTTTAATTATCTCCTGCCTTCTACTGACTTTGGGGTTAGACTGTTCTTGTTTTTCTAGGTCCTTGAGGTGTCATTAGGTTGTTTATTTGGTGACTTTCTGTTTTTCTTATGTTGGTACTCAGTACTATAAATTTTCCTCTTATTGCCTTCAAAGTGTCCCGTAGATCTTGATACGTTGTGTCTCTATTTTCATTTAATTATAGGAATTTTTAAAAAAAATTTCTCCCCTTATTTCTTCTCTGATCCAGTCCTCATTCAAGAGTATTTAATTCATTCTCTATTTATTTATGTAATATCTTTTGGTCTTCTTTTTGTTGATTTCTCCTTTCTTTCTACTGTGGTCTGTGAAGATGCAGAGAACTATATTACATTTTTTAAATTTGCTGGTACTAGCTTTGTGCCCAGGAGAAGGTCCATGAGCAGCTAAGAAGAATGTATATTCAGCTGCTGATGGTTCAAATATTCTGTATATGTCTATTATGTCCATTTGATTTATAGTGTTCCTTAGTTTAGAAGAGTCTACTCATCTTTTGCCTGGAAGATCTATCTACTGGTGTGAGTGGTATGTTGAAGTCTCCCAATATTATTGTATTTGGGTCTATGTAAGACCTGATGTCCTGAAGAGTTTGTTTTACAAAAAAGTGGGTACACCCACATTTGAAGCATAAATGTTCACTATCATTATATTTGATTGTTGGATTGTTCCTTTTATTAATAAGAAGTGACCCACTTTGTCTCTTCTAATGTGTTTTAGCTTAAAGTCTGTTTTGTCAGATATGAGGGTTGCTACTCCTGTTTTTTCTTGGTCTCCATTTGCATGGTATATCTTTTTTTTTTTTTTTTTTTTTTTTTTTTTTTTTTTTTTTTTTTTTTTTTTTTTTTTTTTTTTTTTTTTTTTTTTTTTTTTTTTTTTTTTTTTTTTTTT
>PVLC010007351.1:14878-36878 GCA_004027655.1 Graphiurus murinus | reverse complement strand
AGCCTCCCAAATGCTGGGATTACAAGTGTGCGCCACTACGCCTGGCTGCATGGTATATCTTTTTCCACCCTTTCATCTTTAGCATATGGATATTTGGCCATAAACTGAGTTTCTTGCAAGCAGTATATAGTTGGATTCTATTTTTTAATTCACATTGCCAGTCTATGTCTTTTAATTGGGGAGTTAAGACCTTTGACATTCAGTGTTATTATTGAGATATGATTTTTGTTTCCTGTCATTTTGAATTCTACTTTCTGTTTAATGTAGTGTTATTTCCTTTGCTTAGTTGCCCACTGGTAGAGTTCATCCCTTCTTTGGTTCTGGTACTTGCTTCTCTTTTGTTCTTTATGTTTTATTTCTTTAAGTATTTTCTCTAGTGCTGGCTTGATCATCATGAATTGTTTCTGCTTGTCTTGGAACAATTTTACTTCTCCATCAATTTTGAATGATATCTTTGCTAAATATAGCAGTCTTGGTTGGAAGTTGTTTTCTTCTAGGGTCTAAAGTACACCATACCAGTCCTTTCTGGCATTCATGACTTGGACTGAGAAGTCTGGAGTGATTTTTATTGTTTTGACCCTGAATGCCACCCATTCTTTTGTTCCTGCTGCTTTTATGACTCTTTCCTTGGCCTCTATGTTAGTCATTTTGATTACCAAGTAGCATATGGAAGTCCTTTTTTTTTTTTTGCGGTACTGGGGATTGGCCAGGGGCATTATTCTACTTCCAAGCTACACTCTCAGCCTTATTTTTTATTCTTTATTTTGAAACAGGGTCTCTCTAAGTTGCAGAGTGCCTCCGTAAGTTGCAGAGTGCCTCACTAAGTTGCTGAGGCTGGCCATAAACCTGGATCCTCCAGTGTCAGCCTCCCAAGTACTGGGATTACAAGCATGTGCCACCATGTGTGGCTTGGAAGTCCTTTTTATATCTTGTCTTAATAGTGTTCTGAATGTGTCCTGTACATGGATAGCCAAGCTTTTTTCTGTTTGGGAAATTCTCTGAAATTATTTCTCTGAAGAGATTTCTGATACCCTTGGTTTGTGCTTCTAGACCTTCTTCAATGCCTATTATACGTAAGTTAGGATGTTTCATATTGTCCTATATTTGCTGTTCAGGTTGTGTTGCTGTATTATCTTCTTTATATTTTTTTACTGTTTTGAGTTTTGAATGAACTGTCTTCCAAGAGTGATACTGTTTTCCAGGGTGGTCTAGTCTGTCAGATGTGGTTTCTATTGCCGTCTTTAATTCACTTATTGACTCCTTCATTTTGTTCAAAGCCTCTTTTTGATTCTTTCTTACAGGGTCTCAATTTCTCTAATGATATGCTGTTTCATTTCCTATACATTTTCTTTGAGGTCTTTCATCATACTGAAGCCCAAAATTTGGAATTATCCTTGTGGCATTTCCTGAGGACCAGTATTGGTGATCTCCTTTGTTGTTGAGTTGTGGGAGTTTATTGTTTCTTCACTGTTCTTCATTTTCATATTTTCAGGGTTCTCAAGTTTGTATTTCTGTTGCCATGGCATCTTCTTCCTCTTTGTGTGTGGGTCCTGTGTCTATTTGTTATCCCTTTATAATAAGGTCTGTGACAGGGGTATTGCCTCTACCAATCTGTCTCATATAACCAAACTTTTGAGTTTGTCCCCCAGAACTTCTTTAACTAGATATAGTTCTTATGCAGGCAAACATGAGTCTCTGATTGGCTGCAACCACTGTGTTCTCCAGGCCCAAACCCCATAGAGCCAGAGACTATGATGTTCTATTCAGAGCGTATAGCCTCCTGGTTGGGATTTAATGCCCCCTAAACACCACCACTGCTCTGCTGATTGTGAGCCCTGAAGCTGTAGAACACTGGCCTCTGGCCTCTGTGGCCAGTGGGGTTAAGCTCAGCAGAGCCAGCAATTGCTATGTTCTTAACCTGTGGCCTGGCTCACTGAGCTTTGATGGCCCCTGGGACACTGCTCCTGATCTGCTGGTTACGATCACATGGAGCACTGTCAGTCAATGGTATACATGCATGCCAGGCACAAACTGTGCTGGTGGAGAGATTGTTGAGTTCCCAGCCTGTAGCTGTGATCACATAACCATATTAGCCCCTGACCTCCCTGCTTCCAGGGCCCAAGCTCTGGCAGGGAGACATTGTATACTAAGCTTGGGGCTTGGGTGGCTCAGTTATGTAGTCCCAGGGACAGTACTGCTGCTCTGGGTGGTTAATGTCATGTAATCCCTTGTTGGCCTCTGGCACTGGTGCTGTTTTTACTGCCCAGACATGGCCAGGTGCAAGTTTATAGCTTTCTGAGCATGCAACTCAGTAGGGTGAGGTGTTTCACCCCACAGACTGGCTGTCCTGTGATTGCTGGAGACCCTGCAAGGGTTCAGCAAACTAAAACTCTAGATTCTTCCTTCCCAAATGTTCCTAGTGGCTATCTGCTAATCACGTTCTGCTGTGTCTGACTATAGCCCGAACTCCCACCTCTACAGGGATGATTTGCAAACTCACTCACAGACCCAGTCTGTTCATTGCCAAGCAAGTCAGGGTGGTCTCCCACTGGGACAGCTTATTAACTCATGGTCTTGATGAGTGCTGCTTAGGTCCCTGCAGGTAGGGATGAGTTCAGCTACAGCAGCAGGATCTAGCTAGCCATCTAGGTAGTTGAGTCTTTGTCAAGTGTGAAAAGAAAAGTCGACTGCTTTTGATGATGGTTTGTAGTTGCTGACTTCACAAGAATCTGCTGCTTCTTTGCTGGAGGTCTCTGGGAACTGTGGTGCTGGCTCAGCCTGGCCAAGATGGTGTTGCCGCCACCACTCACCACTTACCTGGCAAGAAATGTGGAGCTCTTTATAATCCTCTGCTCTCTCTTGCCTCCAATTCTGCCACATTTCAACTCTTGTTGTTTTGTTGAGTTTTGGCTGCTTTTCTTTCCTTGTCAAGAGACAGCCGTCCCACTGGTTTAGTTCTGAGTCTCGGCACGCCTGAAACACGCTATCTCCCTCTATTCTGCCATCTTTAATTTTTTAGTTTGTTTGTTTGTTTTGCGGTACTGGGAATTGAAACTACCTCCAAGATACTCCCACCCCTTTTTGTTTTGTTTTGAAAGAGGGTCTCACTAGTATATGTATTTTGAAAGAAAATACAAACAAAATGGAACCATAATGGTAGTTTAGGTTATATGGCTGATATTCAAAAGTTTAAAAGAATGGGCCTAGCAGCTGATGATACAGAAAAAAGAAAAATTTATACTGACAAAATTCCTTCACTTAGCCAGAAGTTGATATTCACTGGTAATTCTCTGTCAGTATCCATAGTCATTATCTAACATAGCAGTCATTTCTCTGGAAGGAGCTGGGCAAATGTAACATAGAGAGGACCAACCACCTTCCCTCTCTCTTTTCCTACAAGATAACTACTCTAACAAGGTAACAAATATATAAAGACTTTGCAGCATTCTGAAAAGTTTCTAATTACCATTCTATATCAAGAAAAGAATGTTCTTCTCAAAGAATATTCAAATTAAAAGCAATTATAGTTAATACCAGTATCTGCCAACTTAGAGATGAACTAGATATGAAATTTATAACTAAAAAGAAAAGCACATACCATCAATAAAATCTGTTTTTTGACAGCTCAAAAGAAATATAAACCAAGATAATCTTCCAGATAAATTAAACTTACCTTAGCTACTTCTTCTTCTAATCGTTCTTGGTACTGCTTTTCCAGCAACTTAACCACATTTGTTTCTTGTTTCACTCCAAATTCACCAGAAAACTAAATTATAAAGCCAAATACAACATGTTTATTTACACTAATTGTACACCACTTCCTTTTTTTAACTGGTGATTATAATTACACATCACAGTGAGATTCAAGGCGATACACTAATATATACACACATTAATTGGTGTTATTCCCCTCCCAACCTCACTCTCCTTCCCATCCCATATATGCTAGAGAGATTGACAGTGATATATCCATATGACATCATTTATTCTGTTTCCTTCCCAAGCCCTCTTTCCCCCTTCCTCACTTCCCTCCCCAGTCTCCTTTTACTGCTCTATTGGTCTCTCTCTTCACTTTCAGGTCTTTTCTTTATTTTCTCTCTAGGTTTCACATATAAGAGAACAAATACAAGTGGCTCTTGATTTTCTGAGTGTGGCTGTTCTCACTTAGCATAATGTTCTCTAGTTCCATTTATTTCTCTGCATATGACATAATTTTGTTCTTCTTTATGAGTGAGTAAAATTCCACTGTGTGTATATGCACATTTTCATTACCTAGTCATCTGTGACACCTAGGTTTGTTCCATAATTTGGCTATTGTGAATTGTGCTGCTATAAACATGGGTATGCATGTGTCACTATATTATTCTGACTTTAATTCTCTTGGAAATATACTGAAGAGTGGTATATTCCTTATATATTGGTTCCATTCCTCCATTCCTAGTCTTTTGAGGAACTTTGTACACCACTTATTTTTAAGCATCTAATCTCAAAATGTTCCCAAATATCATTATTTCTTACAAAACTTTACAAAACTTCTGGACACTCAAAAAAAAAAAATCAGTTCTCTTTTAATATTAATTCTAGTGAGTAACTCTACTAAATAATTATACTTACTACTGTGAACTTAACGATGCAAAGAGAAAAATATACTTACATATTTGCAATTAACATAAATTCTAGGGTTATTTAAGAATACTTCAATATAATTAATAAGATATATGCGTATATGCATACTTGATTTTAAGTAAAATGTTAACTGGTGGCTATGTTTGCTTATGAAATGATGAGCAAATTTTCTTTCTTTTTGGTATTTATTAATAGAATACAATTTTCCAGATACAAATCATTTTTAAATCCATAAAATGTGTGTGTATGTGTGTGTGTGTGTGTGTGTGTGTGTGTGTGTGTGTGTTACTTAGGATTGAATCTAGCAGCATTCTACCTACAAGCTACACCCCTGCCTGCCAGTCCTTTTTATTTTTGAAACAAAGTCTTGCTAGGTTGCTGAGAGTCTCGCTAAATTACTGAGGCTCCCCTTGAATCTGGGATTTTCCAGTACTAGGGAGGCTGAGACAGAAGGCATGTGTAACCATGCCCAGCTCCATAGCATTATTAGAAATGTAAACATATTCTCAGCATGAAAGTATTTATTTACTAATTATCTGACTTTCATCCAAACAGATATTTCACACAGAATGAGTGCAGGATAATCAAGAATGTGGCTAATATCTCTCTTTGATATCTAGGATGAGGAAGAGCAATGGGCAAGATCTTTATTTTCTCTAGGATTTAGGAGCTTACTGAGTGAAGATGAAGACTATGCAGTAGGAAGTTTGAGAAAATTTTTGAGAATCTGGACCAATACAATGCTGACAAGAGGCAGTGAGTGGCTTAATTAGATGGCATACACTATGTTTGTAAAATCTCATAGTGTATGCCATCTAATTAAGGATGAGGAACTTTATATATCATATGGACTCTGCTGAAAGAGGCCTAATCCTTTGTCCCAGTACTACCACCCTAAACACTATTCTAAAGATGGCCTACTTCCATTGTGGGAAGAAAAAATTATATTGGCCAGGGCACTGAAACTGGTGTTACCCCATAAATAAATGTTATAAAAGAACAAGGCAAAATTTAAACTATAACATACTTGTGAGCGAAAAAAAAACCTTGAATTTAACTTTCTGTGTTCCTCCTATGCTACGAAAATACAGTTTTTTAAAAATATATTCTGGATTTTTTATGTAGACATTATTTTCATACTTATCATGCTTACTTCTTAGCAACTATTTATTGGATAATTACTAAACCACAGACATAAAGTGAGAGTAAGAAAATGTATCAGTGTACATAACAGTTTAAAAATGAAGATTAAAATTATGATACCTCTATTGTACCATCAACATTTTCCTTTAGACAACTTCCAGGGTACATTTTTCTCCGTTCGTCGGATTCTTTAACTAAGACTGAATCAATGGAGAAGCTAAATATAAATAAAAGAGGGCAAAGGAATTAGTTGTGTGTATGTTTTACTATTCATCCAAAATTTATACCATGCATAAAAGGTGTATTGGGGCAGGGGAGACAAAAATGAGCCGTCAAAAGTTAAAAATATTATAACTTAAATCAAAATTTTCACTGATTTTCCATTTAAAAGTAACACAACTGAATAAGAGTATTTTAGCAGAACTTGTGCCATTTTATAAAGTCTACTATAAATGTATTATATGGAGCTAGGTATAGGTACTGACATTTTAAAAAGTTATATCAGATACATTGAGTTTAAAAAAGTTTGTAAAATCTCACTTTTACAAAAACTTAGTTTTAACATATAATATGCACAGAAAAAAGTCTGGAAGAATACACGCTGAAAGTAACAATGGTTACCTCTAGTAGAATCGAAGTACAGAAGCAGTAAAGAGAAGAGTCTTGATTTACACAGTTACTTCTAGACCTTGCTGTTGTTAATTTAGTCACATATCTTTTGGTCTTTATGCCATTATTCTGTATTGTTCTATAAAAATTCATTACTTTACATAATTTTTTTTCTTTTTCTTCATATGCTTTTATTGATATATTATAGCCTCACATCACAATGTAAATCATGTTGAATATAAGTTTTTTTCTTAAAATTCTTAATTTAGTTAATAAAAATGAGGTCAGATTAGTATTTAGGAAGCATGGGGAAATGCTTAAAGGAAAAATTATGACTTTCATTTTTGGCAAATATAATTTCTCACTCCCATTTTCAGTTGCACCATGCCACCTTCTTCATTCTATCCTTCTCTTGCCCACTGCCTTCTTTCTGATTCTCTTCTACCTTTCATTACGTCCAAAAATGGCCAGATACAAGTTATGTCATTGTCCCATTTCATACGTTACATAATTAACCTCTACTTCTACTAATAGACATTTGGTTGTTTCCAATGTTCATTATTACAAAAAATGTTACAATATAGACTGCTAAAAATATATCTATGCATACTTCCATGGATTTTTTAATAAAAATCTTATAGAGTTAAGCTTAATATTTAGAATTTAATATAGTACATTTAAAATTAATTTTTCTAATATTACTATCATTTAAATATTTTCCTAAAACTTCTAAAGGATTACTAACAATCTTAAACTTTGCTAGAACATGTATGTCTTCATTTTTGAGGTTATACTTTCTTTCAAATGCTATTGAACATTTAAGTTTCTACCCTACTGTGAGCTGGGTGTTCATGTTTTATGTCCATTCCATGTTTCTAAAAACTTATTTCCCTTGTCCTTTTTCTCTGCCCTTTCCTGGTTCTCTTATCTTTCTCACCACTTTGTCTATTTTCCTCACTAACTCTTGCATGTACTATTCTGACCCCTGCCTTTATGTCTTGATTCTTATTTTCATAGTTTAGAAAACCCTCCTGATTATCCACTCATTATGATCCAAACTCCAAAAAATCCTACACAGTTCACAATAACTTCATTTTGTAAGCTTTATAGTATTTGAAAGTGTTTACCCCAAATTGAAAAAAGAAGTCTGGCTAACACTGAATTCACTCTTTTTCTCTTAAAAAGAAGCTTCTACCCAGTGGCACCTTGCCTGATCTTGCTGTTTACATTAATACACCACCAATTTCCCTATTCCCTAAGAGCAAATAACACAGGATCATTTTTATTTTTCCCTAGGCTTTGCTCTTAATTTTCTTGCCATTATGTCTCATTATTCATATTTTATTTCCATTTCTTTGGTACCACTTTAGCAGGCATGATTATAGAAATGTGTAGTGAACAATGCCACAAAGACATGGATTTAAACTTCAGCACTTTGGTTATATCACTAGGTTATAATCCCCAATCATTACTTTTTGTTTTTGTGATACTGTGGATTGAACCCAGGGGCATTCTACCTCCAAGCGACACCTCCAGCCCTATTTTATTTTTTTGTTTGGAAACAGGGTCTTGAAAAGTTGCTGAAAGTCTTGCTATATTACTAAAGCTGTCCTCAAACCTGAGATGCTTTTGTCTCAGTCTCTTAAGAACTAGGATTACAGATCTGCACCACCATGCCCATCTTCAATCATTACCCTTTAAAAATTATTTGACTAAGTATTATTTGAATGATTAGATTAAAGGCACTGGAAAGAAAGGGCCATATTATATACATCTAATTCTTCTTCGACAGCATTTATTAATGTTTCATTTGATCTTTACAATGAGAGGGCAATTATTATTATCCTGATTACTATTTTAAATGCTTAAATAGTTTGCCTGTGATCATGTGCCCAGTAAAAGGTCAAATCAAGGATCACATGTGGGGCCTCTGACTACAGAATCCCTGGTCTTTCCAATACTATAGTATCCCTATAAGAGGTTTCTGGTATGAAGTCACCAAATGTTTGCTAAGTGAATGAGTAATTTTTCCTAAACTACTTACAAGAGAAGAGTATACTCCTAGTTCAAAATATGTTACAGTTTTCTCCAAAAAACATCATGATATTTTTAAGAAATAACTTTGACTCTTTACTGTAAAAGTGAGCATAGTAGTGAGTAAAATTCTTTTTTTGAGGGTAGGAGGGTCAGTGAATTAATAGTTTTAGTTGAAAGGGATTGTCAAAACATTTCTACCAAGTATTAGAGAAACTCTGAGACTGAATAGGGTGGTGAGCTGACAGAAGCCAAAATTCAAGAATAGCAAAGAACGCTACATTTCTAGAAACCTCCCTTTTCTTAATGAATTTAGAGAATCACTAATTAAGAGATGATTAATTGAAATACAGTGAATGATTCACAGAGATTTACTGCTATCTACCCATTTTCTTTCATATAAGAAAGCCTAAAGCAGTAGTTTTCAAATGACAATCCAGGGCTGTGTGCATCAGCATTATCTAGTTAAAAACACATATTTCTAGGTTCCATCTTGAGAGTGTTTTTCCAAATGTATAATCTAGTAATCTGTAATTTTAAGTAGTTAAAAATATATTAAATTTTGAAAACCTCTAGTGTTTCTGATGTAAGGTCATGTTTGGGAACCACTGATCTTGGAGCTTTATGCCTGCGCCAATATTGAGTGAACACTCCCAACTCCTATATATATGCCCTGAATAAAAGAGGGAATAACAGACTGCTACCAACTAAGTATGGATATTAAGTATTTTGCTCCCCACCACATCACAAAACAACTGTGTTGAGGTTCCATTAACAAGTGCCGTGGAGATAGGAGTCCTAGAACAGCAGTAGAGCCAGCCAAAGTTAGATGAAATCTCCGAGGTTTTTATAGAGCTAGTTATATCCTAAGGCATACTTCCCAACTAAATTTTAAACTATTCATTAATTTAGCAAATATTTATTGAAAATCTGCAATGTGCAGGAAATTATCACAGGTGTTCAGAACACACCAATGAGTTAAATGGACAAAGATCCTACTCGGCTAAAGCTTAAACAAAACAAACCTTCTTCCAAATATGAGTGTGTGTGTGTGTGTGTAATGTGTGTAATATTTAGAGGGGCATATAGAGACTGTGTATTTATTTATTTACTTTTTTTTTTTTGCGGTACTGGGGATTGAACTCAGGGGTGTTCTACCTCCAAGCTATACCCCCAGCCCTATTTTTTATTCTTTATTTTGAAACCGAGTCTCACTAAGTTGTGGAGTGCCTCACTAGGTAGCTGAGGCTGGTCACAAACCCGGATCCTCGGGTCTCAGCCTCCGAATGCTGGGATTACAAGTGTGTGCCACCACGCCTGGCTTGAGACTGTGTATTTATATATATTTTATGCTAAATAGAGTATATACATATATACATAATACAGCATATATATATAACTATGTATATAATATAGTATATAAATGTTAAGTATATATAACAAATGCATAACCATATATATTAAATGTATCTATACATTATATGTATAGTTACATATAATATGTACATAAAATGTATATAAATTGCACATTCTATATACAATGTGTATATAATTATATATTGTATATATACTCTATATATGTAATATTTGAATATCATAAAACAAATGATTTTAGGTAATACAGAAAAAATGAAATAGGAAAGTAAGCTGCAGACCCCTAAGGGATAATTTTAATTTACATAGGATGATCAAGAAAGTTTCATGAGAATATAACATTTGAGTAAAGATCCAAAGGAGGTAAGGGTATTGGGCATACAAGTATCTGGAGAGTGATCAGTCTAGACAGAAGAAATAGCCAATGAATCCCTAAAGCAGAAGCATACTAAGTTTGTTTGAGGACCCTAAGAATATTGTACAGATTTAGAATATGAAGTGACAGTGAAATCAGTAGGAAATAAAATTCAGAGAGGTCATGAAGACTCAATGTGGAGGACCTAGTAAGACACTGCAAGGGTAGAAAGCACTGGAATAAATGATGTATCTCACGATTTAAAAGCAAGGTTCTAGTGCCTATGCTATGTAAAGAACAGACTGTACAGAAGAGTTCGAGTAATCCAAACCCTAGGCATAGAAGCGTAGAAGAAACAACAAATACGTATCAGTTGTCTCATTTAATCCAGCAGATGGCCTAATAACAGTATCTTTGTAAAAGTATAAGTAAAATTTCTGTAAGAAAATGTCATTGGTTTACACATGCACGCACACACACACACATTTATTTTTATTTTTTTTGTACTGGGGATTGAACCCAGGGGCATTCCAGCTTCGAGTCATACCCCTGCCCAGTTTAATTTTTTATTTTGAAACAGGGTCTTGCTAGGTAGCTGAGGGTCTTGCGAAGTTTCTGAGATTGGCCTGTAACCTTTAATCCTCCTGTCTCAGCCTTCCATGTACTAAGATTACAGATGTGTGCCACCACACCAGGCTACACCAACATTTATTTCACATCTTTCAAAGATACAGAATCATTTCCTGCTCTTATTTCTAAAAAATTGCTATATTCTATCTTTTTGCTTAAGTTATAATATTTTATTCTTAAAATTTTAACTATTCCAGGTGACTATGATTGTTACTAAGCTACAGTTACTATTCAATGCAGTCATACTAGACAGATACCTTGGCTGAACTGTGGACTCACTGACAGCTTGAAGCCTCTCCTGCAAACAGTGGATCTCTGCCCTGTAATTTTCTTCAGTTTCTTTTAATTGTTGCTGCAAAGAGGATATGAGGCTTTCTAATTCTTGAACTTGTTCTTCAAGTTGTTTAATTTTTTTAATATCTTGCAGAGAAGGAAACTTGCTTTTATGATTTATATCTATATTATAGGAATAAAAGAAAATGTACATTTTGATACAAATTTCTTAGTCAAATATCAGAATCACTTATTTGTGTGTACAGAAAATATCCATTCTTCTTTGAAAAATGTTTCTAGTGATAGTAGCACAGATTTCAATTTGACTCATATTCTAACTGATGAAAACAAGAAAACATAAATTCAAGATTTCTTCTATCCTCATGGCCGTAGTATCTCTAAATCCAACAATTTTACATATTTAAATTTAAAACAATTCAGAAACACTGAATGAAAGAATTAGTGAGAAATGACAAAGAGATTAAGTAGTTTACACCTTTCAAGGATGAGAAAATTGGGATCAGAGAGGTTATAATGAAATGCTTAAGATCCCAAGTTATCTCAAATTTTAAAGTAGAAAAACAAATTATTAAATATTTGACATAAAACACCATAAAATCAAAATTTACCAATGTTTTGTAAATTGGTCATCTGATAATGGGTTGATAAAAACTGCATTTCCTCTTTTGACAAGTTTTCTTCTGCAAATTCAAGTCTCAAACCATCTGTTTGCTGTCCATGAATCTATTGAATAAAAGAGAAGAGCAGTGACATAAATATATGATCCAGTACTTTGAAATTTATATTAAAGCAACTTTGCATTTAAGATATCTCTTCAAAACCACCCCAAATTGTGACACTATGGTATAAACATTTTCCCTTCTAGGTTATTGCTGTTCTCATTGAACAAATGATTTATATTCTCATTCCTTTCATGGCACTGAAATTATGTTAGTAATGTTCTTTGATATTCAGTCAAAATTTCATTTTCATAAAAGCAGGTGCTTCATAGAATTTTGGTAGAAAGTTCATAACAATACTTATAAATACAATCTCATTTTGGAATCTCAACTCATACACAATACATTTTTTATTATTAATACTTGTTAATGCAGCTTTACCAACAAGTAAATTCTGTGAAGGAATTTACTTGAGGAAATAAAATTATGACTTGAGAAGTACTAAACTCTGAAGTGTGAATATAATGACAATACACAGAGTTTTTAGTCAACATAGTTCTGAATAATTCTGGAGGAAGTCAAATTCTATTTGGGCCTCAATCATTTTTAGCAATGATTTGAAAGGTTATCAGGAAGAAATAGGAAGGCATTTGTGACAGAATGATCTAAAAATAGGAAGGCATTTGTGACAAAATGATCTATACTATAAGTAGTGAAGACAATGACTTTGTAAACTGGAGCTTAATTTGGATGAAAAAGGGGGAATAAAACTATATAAATAAGGTAGATTTATATTATAAAAGAGGAAAGAATTTCAATTTGCTACATTAGATGAACAAAGGCTACTACAAAAGCAAATGAGTAACAGGATAAAATATTGATTGACTGTACTGAACCCACAGTGGACTCCATCAGTTTAATAAGAGTATTGAACCCTGGAGGACTCTATTACTGAGCTATACCCTCAGACTTTTTTATTTTTTATTTTGAGACAGAGTCTTGCTAGGCCTCCAACTTGTGATCCTGTAATTTCAGCTTCCCAAGTATTAAGATTATAAGCATGTGACACCTACCCAACTATAAAGGCTATTTTGAAGGCCATCTCAATTAGTCACTACTGTTGTCAAGTGTCCTCTACCCCATTACTATTTCTTGAGTATATTTCAACAGGGGATTGTTGCCTCCTACTTCCCAGAGAAAATAAAGACCATGGGGTAAATTCTTAGGTCTCCAGTCCAACATTTTCATATCTATACCTATTTCATTCAGCAAACATTTACTAGGCCTTTACTGTGTACTAAGTAAGCACTGTGCTAAAGGGGGGATATAAAAATAAGCAGAAGATTCCCAGATTCTAAAGGTTTATAATTCAGTGGAAAATGTTTAATAATAAACACATAATTATAATAATACAAAAAGTAATGTGATATAAATACAAGTTTGTACAAGTTATAGAGATGGAAAAGACGGAAGGGTAATCTAGTGTTTATGCTTCCTGATAGAAAGAAAAGTCTAAGTCTAGAAAGACAGGTAAAGAAGATGGATGAAATGGAGAGAAAGTGAAGCCTTGTAGTACTGACTCTACACCAATCAAACTCTGGGATGCTCCTGCAATTGTAGGTAACAGGGAGTTAAAAGGTGAAACTCACACATTGCCAATTGTGCAGAGAAGAGTTAACATAGCAGTCCTGAGACTGCTTATCTTTGGAAAGGCCTACTTACAAGTTTTGCCCTTGGCTGCCATCTGTGAACTTAACTAGTAAACAGTTCCCAACACTAACATGAAGCTTTGTCTAAGTGTGGCTTACTATGCATCGACTGTGCTACCAGTATGGTTTGTGCTGAACACAAGCTTTTCTTCTGGAAGTCTAGATTTAGGTATATGCTAGGCAGAAGGTCCCTATGTAACTGATACCTGACTTAAAACAAAAACTGTAGACTCTTGAGCTCAAGTGAACTTCCTTTGGTAGGAAACATTTTATGTATGTTGCCAAACTCATTGCTGGAAGAATTAAATTGTGTCCTGTGACTCCCCTTGGACTTTGGCCTTTGTTCCCCCAGAATTTATCCCATGCATCTCTTTAATAACTCTTTCCAAGGCTGATTTTGCTTGTATACTTTTGTTGTAATAAATCTTAGCCATAAGTACAACTAAATATTGACTTTTATAAAGTCCTTGTACCAAATTGCTAAATCTGAGGGTGTCCACCCAACAAACCCATAGTTTGTGCCTGCTTTACAGACATCTAAGGCCCAAGATTTATAAATATAGGGAATAAAAAAAAGACATCATGGCTTTCTTTCTCTCCTTTTGCCTCCACATTAACTATAAAATTCTTTAGGATCTTCCCTAAATTATGTTAAGCCATCCTTTCTGTTCTATCTTCCACTGCTACCAGATTAATGTCCCTAAAAGTTCAACTTCATAGTATCTGGCCAATGATCACAAATATCCATCAACTGATAATGTCTACAAAATAAAAGTCCAGCCTGGCATTCAAAATTTAGTATGGTCTATCCTCTCCAAACTTAAAGTCCAATACACTTTCAACAATATGTTCCAAATATAGCACACTTCTACCTTCAAGACTGATCATATCACCTCTCTCTTTTTTATTATTATTATTGGTGCATTGTAATCATACATCTTTGTTAGGTACATCTCTCATTTAATCCTTCCCCAATTCCCGCCCCATTCCTTCTTCCTCCCTCCTTCTCAAGTTCAGTTTAGTGATTGACTTTGATATGTTTGTGAAAGTACATCATGTGCATTAGGGTGTTTCCCCCTCCCCATCACTTTCAAGTAAGTCACCTTCTTTGCTCATCTAAGGTTCTCCGTCTAGAGTCCCTCTTATGTCCCACTTTCTCCCTAGCTTCTGCATATTAGAGATTTTTCACTTTTTGTGACTGGCTAATCTCACTTAACATAATTTCTTCCAGTTCCATCCATTTCCCTGCAAATGACATGATCTTGTTCTTTATGGCTGAGTAAAATTCCATTGTGTACATAAACCATAGTTTTGTAATCCATTCATCTGTTGATGGACATCTTGGCTGGTTCCATAGTTTGGCAACTGTGAATTTAAAATAGCATTCCAGGTGAGAGAGGTAATATACTATATTTATAGTATAATGATGTCGGCTGAATATCATTCTTTGAAATTGAGAAAAGAGGAGAGGCTGGTATAAGAGGAAAAAGTTAATAAGATGATTGAGACCTATTGGACTTCAGAGATACCCAACAGATATATAACTGGGTAACTCAGAAGTAAGGAAGGCTATAGTTTGGATTGGGGGGATACTAGGGATTGAAACCAGGGATTTTTTTTACCTCTGAGCTATACCCCTGGCCCTTTTTTATATTTATTTTTATTTTGAAACAGGTCTTGTAAGTTGCTGAGTGTCTAAGTTGCTAAGACTAGTCTTGAACCTATGATTCTCCTGCCTCAGCCTCTCAAGTACTGGGATTATAGATGTGTGCCACTATATCCAGCTTATAGTTTGGATCCTGACTCTCTCAAAGGTCCATGTGTTGAAGAATTGGATCCCAGCCTGTGGTGCTATTGGGAGGTAGTGGAACCATAAGGAGGTGGGGTCTAGTGGGAGGAAGTTAGATCATAGTGGGCCTGTCCTTAAAGGGTATATGCAGACTCCAGCCCCTTTCTTTGTTCTTGGACAGCATAAGTTGAACAGACTTCCTCTGCCATACACTCCTGCCATGATGTACTGTGCGGCCATGGGACAAAGCAACAGGGCCAAGTGCCCATGGACTGAAACCATGAGCGGAAATAAACCTTTCTTCTAAGTTGATTTTCTCAGTTATTTTGTTGCAGCAATGAAATATTAACATACTAACCTAGACACAAAGATGTATGATTACAATGTACCATGCTTGTAATCCCAGTACTTGGGAGGCAGAGACAGGAAGATCACAGGTTCATGGCCAGCCTCCACAACTTAGCAAGACCCTGTTTCAAAAGAATAAAATAGGGAGCCGGGCGTGGTGGCGCACACTTATAATCCCAGCATTCGGGAGGCTGAGACCGGAGGATCCGGGTTCGCAGCCAGCCTCAGCTACCTAGTGAGGCACTCCGTAACTTAGTGAGACTCGGTTTCAAAATAAAGAATAAAAAATAGGGTTGGGGGTATAGCTCGGAGGTAGAATGCCCCTGAGTTCAATCCCCAGTACCGCAAAAAAAAAAAAAAAAAAAAAGAATAAAATAGGGCTGGGGTTAAAGCTCAGAGGCAGAATGCCCCTTGGTTCCATCCCCAGTACCACATGCATGAAAAAGAAAAAATCTTAGTTGATAAAACAGCTTACAAAACTGTAGGTAACTCAGTAAATGCAAATATTACAGGACTCATTTTCAATTTCACAGACCTTGCTTAATTGTGTCTGCAGGACCAAGAGTTTGTTGTATTCTTCTGTTACTTTGTTTAGAAGGGTTTTCATGTTTTCTTGAAAGTCTAGACAAAAAAAAAAAGGAAAGAACAGTTATAATAATTTCACTCTACAGTAAAGGTATATCTTTCAATAAATATTATTCATCTACCTATAAATTTAACTGCTAGAAATAAGTAATTGGAGATTGCTTATTCAGTAATCTCCAATTTTTCATTAATGTGGAACTCTTGCTACAAAGTTAACTTGAAAATTCAATGTTGAAATATGTTAATTTTTATTTTGTTATTCATTAATTTGCACACGGTTTGTTCATTAGTCATAGAAATGGACAGGTAGAAAACATTTTATCTATGAAGGAACACCACAAAATTAATTGAGGTTGTAGTTTGTTAAACTAGTAACAAATTTGTATTAAAAATTAATATCTTATTTCTTAATTTTCTTATTTGTTTTTAAAATGACAAACCACTGAGATGAACTCATTTAAAAATACAATAACTTGCAAAGATTAGGATCTATAGAAGAAAAAAATTGAAGTTAGAATGAAGAAAAAATTGGGAGTAGAGGAATAGACGATAAAGACTACTTTAATTAAATTGATAACACAATTATTGCATTATAAGAATTAAAAGTATATATTAAATAAAACATTTCACGATCCTGAAAAGAGGACAAGATATTAAGCTGGCAAACTCAACTCAGCTAAATGATTAAACTATGAGTAAAGGTAAAAGTTTATCATCAATTGATTTAATAAAATTAAATACTGTTTAATAGTGTGGCAAGCTTTTATTACCTTGAACTTCATATCTATAATATTGTAATTCTGGTTCTTGATTTTCAAAAGTGTAAACACCAGAATTCTCTTTGTCTTCTACATTCACATCACATTGTAAAGTAGGAGTGTAATATTCACCAAGGACACTGCATAAAGTCTGTCAACAAAATTGAATATTTCCAGAAATTAATATTTTTATTTCTGCCTTTAAATATCATTAAACATTATTCTTCTAGATGCAAAAGACCATCAAAATGTCATAGAAAAACCAGAACTCACTTCTCCTCCACATACCACATCAATCTGCAGAAGAAACAATCATGTCTCGAAATGTTTCTCTCTGAGCTGAAATTCTTGTCACATTAGGAAAATACTGATAATCTTTACTGCACAAAATGAATTTTTCCTGCTTTCTTTTAATAATGAAATATACTGTTTCACTTCCTAGCTTGGATGCTATTCTGAGGTCACCCTTTAATATATCTCTATGTCAACTACCCTTGAAAATATACCACAGGATAAGGATGGAACTTCAGAAATGACAATTAGAAATAAGCCTATAAATTCTAGAAAAATTCTAATATATAAAGTAGGTGATTACACTCACATGTTTCTAAAACAGAACAGCTTTTTGTGGAGTATACATATAAAAAATTAAAAATATTTGACACATTGTTCTGGTTGTTCTCCTGAGCAATAGATAAATTTATCATTTAAAATAACTCATGCCCAAGAATCATTTGATACGGTCTACAAATAAGTTTTACCTTTGCCCCTCACAATTGGAAATAGCCATCAGTAACTTTTAAATTAAAAAAACAGCCAAGCATGGTGGCACAGGCCTATCATTTCAGTTCTTGGGAGGATGAGACAGGAGGATATCAAGTTTAAGGCCAGCCTCTGCAACTTAATTAATTAACTAAAATTAACAACTTTAATTTTTTATTTTGACCCTATTTCAAAATAAAAAATTAAAGGGGGGGGGTGTAGCTTAGTGGTAGAGGCCCTGCGTTCCACTTCAAGTACCACCACAAAAAAAAAAGAAAGAAAAGAAAAATTATAACTGCTATTTCTTGAAATGTGCTTAAAAGTTAAACTATATTATCAGTTAATGAATTTGTTAAATTATCAACACAGCCCCTAAGATGGAATTTTATAATGTTAGAGTTGGTTTTAGAAACATTATTAACCACTTAATTTATAGATAGAAGAACTGGGACCCCAAAAGATAAGCTCCTCCTTCTTACCTTCTTACTCCTTCCTAACCCCCCCTCCCCCGGGTGCTGTGAATCAAATCCAGGGCCTCACATATGACACGTCAGTGCTTTTCAATTTCTTTTGTTTCAAACTGATCATCAGGAAAATCTTAAGCTTAAAAACTCAGGAACAGGAGCTAGGGATGAATGTCTAGCATGTATGAGGGTCTGTGTTTACTCCCCACCCAGCATCTCATAAAAAAAAAAAAACAAAAAAAAAACCTCAGATTTACTTTCTAACTAGTTCTAGAAGACAGTTGGGGAAACTAAGTGGATGATTCTTCTCATCAAATTAGTAGCAACTTAAATTCAGCACCTCTTGCCCCAAACTGCTTTTTAACTAATACCTTACCTTTGAAATAAAAGAACATTCTTCAGACACTGCTTTTTGAAGTCTTCCAATGAGCATCTGTAAAGGCTCTGCTTCATTACCTAACAGAAAAGATACTGCATTAAGACATTAAATTTCACATATTTAAGTACTACTACGGTATTTCACCTATGTTTCAATGGAAGCTTCCCTGTAATAAGACTAGTTTCTTTCAGTTTTTTTCCATTGTTCAGTGTTCAATGTGGTATAAAGCAATGACTTTTTCTTCTGCTTGTACTTAGCTTTTATTTTTTCTTTTCATATTTTTTAAATATACTCTTATTGGTGCATTATATTCTCACATCATAATGTAGTTCAGAGTGGTAGGGACATACATGTGCACAGCACTTGGTGGGCTTTCCCCCAGCTTCCTCCTCACTTTCCTTCCCTTCTCCATTCATGGTATTGAGACGGCACTGGTCACTTCTCATATGGATATAACGTCAGTGAAAGTAGTTCCTTCACTGATTCTCCCTCCCCATCCACCACTCTCCCTTAACCCCCTCCATCCTTCCACTAGAGTTTCTCCTCCATTATCTAAAGCCCTTCTTGTATCCTGATTACTCCTTAGCATTATGCATTTGAGAGAAAACATATGACCCTTCACTTTCTGTGATTGGCTAATCTCTCTTAACATAATGTTCTCCAGGTCTATTCATTTTCCTGCAAATTACATAATTTTGTTCTTCTTTACTGCTAAATGGAATTCCATTGTGTATATATCCCATAATATTGTAATCCATTCATCTGTTGATAGACACCTACGTTGGTTCCATAATTTGACAATTGTGAATTGTGCTGCTATAAACAAGGATATGCATGTATTACTGTAATATTCTGATTTCAGTTCCTTTGGAAAGATACCCAGGAGTAGTATAGTTGAATTGTATGGTGGATTCATTCCCACTTTTCTGAGGAATTGCCACATAAGCAGTGACTTTCAAACTTTTTTTTTTTTAACTACAACCTAACACAGGAAATGTATTATTTTTCATTATCTATTATATATACATCTGTGCAAAACTGAAAAATTTCACAAATCATTATTTACCCTTTCAGGGGGTATAGCCCAGTGGTAGAGCATGTACGAGGGTCTGGGTTCAATCCCCAGCATTACAAAAATAAAATAAAATAATAAAATAACAAATAAAATAAATAATTTTACCCTTTCTATATGCTGTGCACTCTGATTTTTCTGTTGTACTCTACTCTTTTATTTGAAAAAAGGCTGGTAGTTCCTCACTAAACCAACTTTATTCCCATTAATAGAAACATTAATTTGCAATTAAAATTATGGTATGAAGAGATGATCAATAAAAATAATACATGCTTAAAAGCTTATTAAAGGCATACTCTACCTAGTGGGGCACTCCGCAACTTAGTGAGACTCGGTTTCAAAATAAAGAATAAAAAATAGGGCTGGGGGTGTAGCTCGGAGGTAGAATGCCCCTGAGTTCAATCCCCAGTACCGCAAAAAAAATAAAAAATAAAAAAAAAATAAAAGCATACTCAAAGAACTCCTTAATTGAAAGAGCATGGTATTCTTATTTAGGCCTCTTAAAGTCCTACTCTGTTAACAAAGCATTTCTATCAGAAAAACTTAAGGGGTTTGCCTAGAGGCAAAAGTCGAGGCTTAGAGGTACCTTGATCACAGGAAGCCTAGTTAACCGAAGGATCAAGTAATTATTAAAAATGAAAGTTAACTGAGACTAGTCCATAAACAAGTTTTTCCTTCTACTTTTGGCCTCTTAAATGTAGATTCCTATAGTGCCATGGTGGTCTCTTAGCTCACCCAGGATATCTCATTCTTATCCTTGGCCTCAGGGCCTCTTGTGCTTGACATCCATGTTGATTATAAATCTTTATCTAGAGCCTAAATTTCTATCCTGCATTTCAGACCTTTATTTTCAGTTGACTACTGCATATTTCTTTTCAAAGTCAACTGATATTTGTAATATGTTCCAAATGGAATTTATTATTTTTCTCACAAATATGCTCTTTGTGACCAGTTATCTAAGGTAGAAATTTAGGGATCATTCTTTAATCCTCCCATTTTGAATGCTAATGTTAACTACCACATACAGCCTACCTCTGTAACTCTTGAAATTTCCTCTTCATCCTCAATTATACTTAGTTCAAAATCTTAGTTTATTGAAATTACTGCCAAGGTTGCTTAAGTGGTCTTCCCATCAATAATCTCACCTCCTCCAAATGATTTCATTGGTTGTCATCTTAAAAATCTTCCAATGTTACTCTCACTATTTAAAATCCTGCAGTAGGTCTTATCACCAACAGAATAAAGTTTCAACATGCTTCATTCAGGGTATATAAAGATTTTTCTGATAAATATGTCTACCTTTATCCCCTACTATTTTCTCACATGGCTTCAACTTCTGATTCTCTAAAATAGATCCACTCTTATAGCTCAATGCTTAAGTCTCCAGAACCTTCCCTAAATTTCCAGTCCTACCCACAGCCTCATCCTACTCATGGTCCCTGAAAACACTAGACTTTTCTCCTTTTTCCTCTCATTCTTCTAATAATTTATTTCAGAAATTGTTATTTTACTTTATATATGCTTTCCCAATAGACTATGACTTCATATGGGAAAATTATTCAATAATTTTAGCTTTCTCAAGTACTTAATATCCAGCTGAGGAGCAAATGAGTCCAGGACTCAGATATACAAGTCACCTTTGCCTATAGGTTCTAAGACAACAACAAAATTATGGAATGGTGAGCTCTATATTATACTTGTTTCATGGTATTTATAAATCAGAAACCGTTTACCTGATTCTTGTGTTTTCATATTCTGTAGCTCTAACTGGTGAATTTTCTGAAGTTCCTTGATCTTTTCCTCTTGAGTAGAACTAAGTTCCTCTTTAAGACTGCAAAGAGCTTTCTCTTTTTCATTTTCCATGTATTCACGAACCTGATCCACATGAGTTGAATAAACCAGAGAGAGGCATATGCGTTGGGCTTCCATCTGTAGCCTTAAGTCATTCTTAAAGTGAATATATATTAGAAAATTTTTAAATAACAATTTATTTTCTACTTCTTTGCATATAGTAACTACATAGAGGGAAATAAACTATAGTTAAAAATTCACTTGAGAATCAAAGTCATTTTTTCTTATTCTTCATTCAGATTCACTAATGTACTTGCTTTTTTCAAGGAAAATAGCACAATGTTTCCATTACCTCAATTTTACAGTAAATTTTGATATTTGGTATTGCTTAGTATGACTGATCTTTGGTTTTTATTTTAAAATATTTTGCTTATTTATTTTTGTGGAAGTGGGCATTGAATCCAGGGGCACTCTGCCACTGAGCTACATCCCCAGCCCTTTTTATTTTTTTGCTTTGAGTCAGGGTCTCACTAAGTTGCTAAGGCTGTCCTCACTTGTGATCCTCCTGCCTCTGTCTCTTAAGTAGCTGGAATTATAGGAAGGTGTCACCATGTCTGGT
>PVLC010007351.1:0-14778 GCA_004027655.1 Graphiurus murinus | reverse complement strand
ACAATTCAAATTAACAAGTACTAACATTTTGGTTTCTTCTCTTTTTATTTCCTTATTTCCTACACATATTCTTTTTAATTTAGGAAGAAAACATTATAGATAAAACTCAATCCACTATGTTCTCATCACTCCTTCCTCACTGGAAACCATAATAAAAAATTTGGTACAAGCTGGGTGTGGTGACATACATCTGTAATCTCAGTACTTAGGAGGCCAAGACAGGAGGATTACAGGTTCAAGACTAGTCTCAGCAACTTAGCAAGGTTCTCTGCAACTTAAGGCTGGGGTGTACCTCAGAGGTAGAATGCTCCTAGGTTCAATTCCCAGTACAAATAAGCAAATAATAAATAAATAAATATTGCAATTTTTTTTTCTCATTCAGTATGCCTCTGGTACAGTTCCTATAGGTAACAAGAGGATTCATTCCCCAGTACTACAAAAACAAACAAAAACCAGAAATCCCAGCTGCACATTAATAAAATGGTAATTTATTTAACTGTGGTATAGTAAATATACAAAATTTGTCTGTTTCCTTTCTGGAGATCAACTGAATTATTTCTCATTTGGGAATATTTAAAAAATACTTCAGTGAATTCTTTTTTTTTTTTTTTTCCGGTACTGGGGATTGAACCCAGGAACATTCTGCCTCCGAACTACCTCCCTAGTCCTATTTTTTATTCTTTATTTTGAAACAGGGTCTCACTAAGTTGCAGAGGGCCTCACTAATTAGCTGAGGTTGGCCTCAAACCTGGATCCTCCAGTCTCAGCCTCCCAAGTACTGGGATTATAAGCGTGTGCCACCATGCGGGCTTACTTCAATGAATTCTTATACATGCCCTTAGACAAATGTGTTAATGTCTCTCTAGTGTAGTGTTCTCAAACTTTAGAATGCAACAGAATCACTCACTGATGCCTATTAAAATAGGTTGCAGGGCCCCATCCTCAGAGTTTCTGATTCAGGAGGTCTAGAGCAGGACCTATAAATTTGAAATGTAGCCTGTTTCTAAGTGCTGATGATGTTGTTGGTCAAGGACCACACTTTGAGAATTCCTTAGAAAAGGAATTGCGAGGTTACAGATAATGCACATTTTTCACTGTATTAAATTTTACCAAATTATTTTTTACAACTGTTCTAATTTACACTGCTATTAGCAACATATATGAGTATTAATGTCCCTATAGCCTCACCATACTTTTTTGTCAGACTTATTTTGCCAACCTGATGGGTATAAAATGCTATTTTACTGTTGTGTCAACTTATAAGGTTGAAAGAACCTTTTCATGCTTATTAGCTACTTTGTTTTCCTATTCAGACTCAAGTCTATTCATATCCTTTGCTCGTTATTTTTTGGACCTCTTCTTATATTGAGTATTCGTTATATCTTGATATTCTGTTGTTTTGCAATATATAAGGAAAGCATCTCATCTCAGTCCTTAAAAATGTCTTATGGTATTGTTTGTAAAAACAATCAAATTTTTAAATATTTTTCCCATGACCTGTCTGTACTGAAAGCCCTTCTCGATCTCAAGATACTATTTTCTTTATATATGTATGTCTTTAATATTTTTCCCAAAGGGTAAGAATCTAATCCCCTAATTTTTCATCCTTAGTATCCAAAGTCATTCCCCCTCCTCCCAAAAATGAATACTATGAGCCTTTCCTGCTAATTTGACTTGTTTTTTCATTTGATTCAAGTCTCTGACCAAATATCACTTCAGCACCTAGTCTTTCCTGATCTAGCTTGTACAAAAAAGAATCCATACTTTCACCCCTGAGAGAGCTCTTCCCTCTTACCATACTTTAACTTTATTCACAGCACTTACAGCCACCAGATACATTGTATACTTATTTGTCCTTTTTTATTTTTTGGGGGTGGTGGCAGTGATACTAGAGATTGAACCCAGGTGTGTTCTACCTCTGAGTTACACCTTTAGCCCTTTTTACTTTTTTAATTTTCAAACAGGGTCTTGTTAAGTTACTGCAAACTGGCCTCAAACCTGCAATTCTCCCATCTCAGTCACCCATGCCTGGCTATTTGTTGGTCTCTAAGCACTCTAAAATATAAGCTTTATTCTTTATTGTCTATTTTAATTCACTGTTGTATACCTAAAATAGTGCTTGGAATGTAGTGAGACTCACTAAGTATTATTAAGTGAATATTGATTTTTAGGGCCTCTTTGCCATATACTAAAACTCCACAAATACCTACATCTGTTTGGGGTTTATGGTAAATTTCCCTAATCTATTCATCCATCTCAGCATCAAATCATATTGTCCATTTCCTGATATCAGATAGAAAACAATTTTTAGGATTGCCTTGAAATATTCTTGGATATTTGCTGTTCTATATCAATTTTAGAATCAGTTTTTCAAGATCCATGAAAAACCTTGGATTTTTGACTGCAACTACATTAAACACAGTAATTTATTTGGAGAGAACAGACATTTTTCTTTATATTTTCCCACTATGGATATGGTATGTATCAGTCAGGCCTTTATGTCCTTTAATGTTTTGTAATATCCTTAATAGAAGTTCAAAACATAGGATTTAAAGTTTTGCTTAGTCTGTTCACCTTTTTCTCATTTTTTGTCATACTGCATTGGCAAGGAACTATAATAAAATGTTGAAACACTAATGCTGCCAGTGGGTATCCTAGTCTTATACTTGACTTTAATGAAAATGCTTCTAAATTCACCATTATAAATGTTACCTGCTAGCTGGGTGTGGTGGTGCACGCTTGTAATCCCAGCATTTGGGAGGCTGAGACTGGAGGATCCGGGTTTGCGGCCAGCCTCAGCTACCTAGTGAGGCACTCCGCAACTTAATAAGACCCTGTTTCAAAATAAAGAATAAAAAATAGGGCTGGGGGTGTAGCTCGGAGGTAGAATGCCCCTGGGATCCATCCCCAGTACTGGAAAAAAATATATATATTACCTGCTAAATGTTTTGATTAAAATCACCATTATAACCAGGAAATTACTTTTTATTCCTGAATTCCTAAGGTTTTTTATTATTAAAAATGAGTTATTATTAAATTTTTCATGGATTCTTTCCAGCATGTATTAAAATGATCACATAAGATTTTATCCCACTATGTGTGAATGTGGAGATTATAATAATAGTTTTCCCAAACATTGAACTATTTGACTATTCCTGGGATAATCTGCTAATATCCTATTTAGGATTTCTCTAATCACACTCACATAAGTGAAATTAGTCTACAATATTGTTTTCTCATATCATTCGTATCAGGTCTTCATATCCATATTAGCCTAATAAAATGAACTGGGTGGTTTTTCTTCCTTCTGTTTTTCTTTTTTCTCCCTCCCACTTTCTCTCCAGTTCTATTTTAGTAAGCAATTATAGATTTGTCCTTTGAGAAATAATAACACCTATTTGTCTCAGTCTTTTTTTAAATTTTTTTTGGTACTGGGGATTAACCCAGGGGCATTCTACCTCTGTACCACACCCCCAGGTCTATTTTATTTTGTATTTGGAAACAGGGTCTTGCTAAGTTGCTGAGAGCCTCACTAAGTTGTTGAGGCTGGTCTTAGCCTCCCAAGTACTGGGGTTACAGGCATGCCTACCACATCTGGCTAGCCTATCACTATATATACTTTTATTGGTGCCTTATAGTCTCACATCATAATGTAGTTTCATAGTGATAGTGACAAATATGCATGTAGCAGTTGGTGAGCTTTTGCCTACTTCCTCTTTCCTCCCCCCTCCCCAAACAAGTTATTGAGATTGGTACTGGTACTCTCGCAGTGTTTCCTTCATTAATTCCCCCTTCCCCCAAACCTCCCTAGACTTCCTCCCTGGCTCCACTGGGGTTTCTTCTCCATTATCTAAAGTCCCTCTTTATATCCCAACTACTCCCTGGCTTCTGCATGTGAGATAAAACATGACCCTTCACTTTCTGATTGGCTAATCTCACTTAACATAATGTTCTCCAGGTCCATCCATTTTCCTGCAAATTATATAAGTTTGTTTTTTCTTTACTGCTAAATAGAATTCCATTGGGTGTATATTCCATAATTCTGTAATCCATTCATCTACTGATGGATACCTGGGTTGGATCCATAATTTCACTATTATGAATTGACTTTCAATTAGAAAAAAGGTAAGGAAGAAAACTATTTTAAACTTTTAATGATCATTGGTTAATTCATTTCTATGAGTTACTTTTGTTAACATATTCTTTCAGAAAACCATCTAGTTTATATTTTCAAATTTATAGTTTTTATAGTATTATGCTTTTTAAAAATCCCTGTGGTATGCCATGCACAGTGGCACATATCCATAATTCCAGTACTTGGGAGACTGAGACAGGAAGTTTGCATGTTCAAGGCCAGCCTCAGCAATTTAGACAGACCCTCACTTAGATGCTATTTCAAAATAAAAAATAAAAAGGGCTGGGGGAGTAACTCAGAGGTAGAATGACAAGTTCAATCCCTAGGGGGGATAAAGCCCTGTGGTACTTGTACTTAATGCCTTATTGTCATTCTTTTTTTTTTTTTTTTTTTTTGTGGTACTGGGGATTGAACTCAAGGGCATTCTACCTCCGAGCTATACCCCTAGCGCTATTTTTTATTTTGAAACAGGGTCTCACTAAGTTTCGGAGTGCCTTACTTGGTAGCTGAGGCTGGTCGCGAACTCAGATCTTCCGGTCTCAGCTTCCCAAATGCTGGGATTACAGGCGTGCGCCACCACGCCCAGCTCTTATTGTCATTCTTCATTTTAGTTATATGCCTCCCTCCCACCTCATCATATTCTTGGATATTTGCCTAATAGCTGTAATTCATGAATCTTTTCAAATAATAAACCCTTGAAAATTCTCCCTCTTTTGGTTATTTCAGGTTCTCTTATTTCCTTGCTTCTATTTTGAGTGTAGATACTTTGATTTAATTTTAAGAATTGTTTGTTAAACTGGTATACTTAAGGTTAAAAATTATCCTTTACATGCCGTGTTATATACATTCTGCCTTTTTCTTTTTTTATGTGTGTTGCTGGGGATTGAACTCAGGAGATTCTACCTCCAAGCTATAGCCCCGGTTCTATTTTGTTTATTTATCTATTTATTTTTTATTTGGAAACTGTGTCTTGCTAAATTGTTGAGGGTTTTGCTAATTTGCTGAGGCTGGCTTCAAACCTGGGATCCTTCTGTTTCAGCCTTGCAAGTACTGGGATTACAGGTGTGTGCCATCACCATTCTGCTTTTTTCAAAAATATTCTTGGCTCTTCTTGTGCATCTATTATTCTAGATGAATTGTAACCCAATTAAATAAAATTTCAGTAGCTTTTCACTGCGAGTTTAATTAGAACCACACAAGGCTTGTTTATGAATGTAAAGATAAACTGTCCTATTAAAAATTTCCCAATAAGATTTCAATAAGACTTTATTCAAGTCTCACATCCTTCATTAAAGTAGTACGGTTTTATTTATATTGGTTTTACATATTTGGGGGTAAGGTTTTTGATATCTACTTTACATTAAGGCTTTTTAGTTCATCTTCTTAGATTTTCTTTTACATAATTATACCTGTGAATCTGACAATTAAGTATATTTCTCTCTTTTATGCCGTAGATCTTTTGGTCTCTACAGTGGTTAGGACTTACAAGCACAGTGCTAAACTGCAAATGACAAAAGCTATTCTGATTTTCTTCTTAGCTAACATGAATACCCTATTGCTGTTTCACTATTGGTTCTTGAATAGTAAGATTTATTTCCTCTTTTCTTCATTCATTCATAAAAATTATTAACTGCCTACCATGTGTCAGACATTATTCTAGGTACTAGGGATGCAATGGACAGGGTCCCTGTTCTCATGGAACGGATACTGTTGCAGTTCCTCTTGTATATTCTAAGCTCCAGCATCTCTTTCAATTCCAGTAATTACCTTCAACTTTAAACATATATACTGCAATCTATGGCCTCTCCTAGCATCAATAACCTTCCTGCACTCCTACTTTTTCCTTGCATCCCAACACTGACAAGATTTTTATGTTTTTATTCTTCTGCTTCTGCCTAAACTTCCTAAGTGTGTTAAAGTAATCTGAAATTGCACTTCAGAATTATTCTTTTGTGCTGGGTGTGGTGGCCCATGCTTGTAATCCCAGTACTTGGGAGGCTGAGACAGGAGGATCGCAGGTTTGTGGCCAGCCTCAGCTACTTAGTGAGGCCCTCCACAACTTAGTGAGACCCTGTTTCAAAATAAAGAATAAAATATAGGGCTGGGGGTATAGCTCAGAGGTAGAATGCCCCTGGGCTCAATCCCTGGTACCACCAAAAAATAAATAAGTAAATATACATATACATATATATATATATATATATAAGAATGAATATATATATATATATATATTCATTTGTTTATTTTCACTTAAAAACACACCTCTTAGCCACTTTTATTTTAGCTTCAGTCAGATGTCGGTTTTAATTACTAAGCTTGGTACCAGAAGCAAGAGTATTTCTGTAGCCTCTGCAATATTCCAAGCATATTTAGGCTGTTCTAAGGTATAAGTATTGTATCAGTCACTGTTCAATTTCATCTGTGAGCTTCCCTCCGCCTATACATATACCTCACTCCCCTCTCCATGAATAAGGTTTGTCTTGGTAATGATGAATGGGCAGGTTCTGTATACGGGCTTGCTTTTCTTTATTTTATGTAGTTAATATCAAGGAGAGGGCATCTGAATGCCACTTGAAAGTACCTTTAGTAGAGAAAATAAATTCTTACTAAGAAAATTTGACCATTTTGACTACTGAGTTTCAAATCCAGATCCTCTTCCAATAATCCTTTTTAATAAAATTTAAATGATGTCTGACATTTTTTGGAGCAATTACTACTTTCATAGCTTTGAAAATAATTCCAGATGGTTAACATTAATAGTTAAACAATTTTAATTTCTTGACTATTCAGGTTATGTAAAAAGTAAACTATATATTTGATATAAGATCACAAATGTGAATATAAGTTATTAGAAATAAAAAAGGAAAACTTTCCAGTGATTTTCTACTGTTCTTAGAATAAAATCTAAATATATGTCTGTAGTATTCTTTAAGATCTGATCTTTTCCTTCTTCAAACTCTTCTAATTCACTCCCCTCTCAAACTCAACTACATGAGCTTTCATTCTGTTCCTTAAACTCACCCATGAATTTACAAATCGCTCTAATTTCTATGTGGCTGGCTCCTCCATGTAATTCAGATCTCAGTTCACATATGTTTCCTTAAGAAATCCCTCCTGATCACCACCACTAACACCACCCATCATTCTCTATCACATGATCCTGTTTTATTTTTCATAAAATGTATCACTATTTCTAACTATCCTGATTTCCTCATTTAATAGGTGCCTTTATCACCAGAATATAGGATCCTTACGACCAGGAACCTTCCCTCTCTTGTTCACTACTATACCCTTATATCTGGTGAAAGGATAAAAAAAATTATTATATAAATTTAGAAACATATAAAACTTTAGTTAGCATCATCATACTGAAGATACACCTTAGATTTGCCTGTTATTTCTAACATAAGTATCTGGCAAATATTGTCAGGAGTAAATCCATCATTACTCATTATATGTACTCTTTAACTGTATAGAGTTAATATTTTTCTCTTTCAGTTACAATAAGACTCAGAAAACTCCAGGACTTAAGGTTTCTTTTCCGCCAAGCAAACAGAATTCCATAACTACTGAACAACTACATAGAGTACTAAAAAGCTTGAGTTCATTTTCAATTGTGGTATCTTGAAACCAGTTTGAAATAAAAACTCTAAAACCAATCTTTGAGTTTGCAACAAAATATTACATTATAAAAATAACTTTTGTAAAGCCAAGATTCTCAACAAAGTTATTTACACTTCTATCTTTACAAAGAAAATATGAAACCATTAGTATATTTTATTTCCTGAGCAGAGCATGTAACAGATTAACTACAAGAGAGGCAATGGTGTCTAAGGAAAAAGAAATTGATGAATGATAGGCCCAAAAGAGAATTACATGAAAGGGCTTTCATTCTAAGGATGTGAGTTCATGTTTTATGAAGGTGAAAAAATTTTTTAGTATGAAATGTATATTTTCACTGTACTTTACGCTATATAAATAAGTAAACATACCTGTTCTGACTTAAGTACATGAAGTTCCTGCTGGAGCTTATCATTTTCACTTAGTTCAGCTGCCACAGGTGATGATTCATTTGTTACTGGTGACAAAAACAACTGTTCTTGCTTGCTTGCTTTCTGAATAGTCATATTTTCAAAAGAAAATTTATTTTTCACCATTATTTTTGAATCTTCACCAAAATCTTTACTTATTTTAGAATCCAATCCTCCAGAATCTCTGCTTGTCAAAGTCACAACTCCATCTTTTAAAGACTTGAAACAGACATCACACACATTTACATTTTCTGCTCTATGCTGGTTAATTATGACTTCTAGTTCTCTACATCTCAATAAAATTTGCTGCTTCTCTTGTTTTAAAGACTTAACTTCTTCACTTAGAAAATTAACTTCACCATGTTTCTGTTTTAATTTTTCAGAAAGATCAGACAGTTTTTCTGACAGCTCTAATTTTTCTCGCTTGGTTACCTCAAGTTTTTCCATAAGTTCTGTTGTATCTTTTTCAACAACCTCACCAATTTCCGATGGCTCTGCTATAAAAGTTTTGTCATCATCGAAGATGGAACTTTTCACTTTTACCATAGTTGGATTTATTCTCTGCAAATTAAGCTCTTCATTAAGTGTCTTAAGTTGATGTTTATATTCCAATTCTTGTTTATTTTTACTATCTTCTAAATCATCTTTTACCTTGAGAAGACAAGCGTATTCTTCCTGTAACTCTTGATAGTTAACTTCAAAGTTTTTTTCTGCAAATGAAAAAGTATTCCTTTGCTTTTCAATCTCTTCTCTGAGCTGAATACATTGTTGTTTGAGGTCTTCGTTTTCCTGTGTAAGCATTTCTCTCTCTTTTTGCCAGCTACAGTCTTTGGATTTGGACTTGCTGGAGTCTGTGAAAATCAATGTTTCTTCTAGGTTAGCAGGAGTATAACATTTCAACATGTCTTCAAGGGCTTTTTTTTCATCTTTAAGAATGCTATTCTCTGCTTCAAGTCGTGCAAATTTTTCTTGAAGACCATCCTCTTTTTCCTTCATTTGCTTCTCTAATAATTCAGTTTTAAGTTGTAATTCTTGAACTTCCTGTTCAAGAGTACCCTTTTCCTTTTCTTCTTGTCTAAGTATTTCAATTTCTTTTTGAAGTTCATTGATTTGAAGAGTCATTTCTTCTGATTTTGAATTTACAAGGGACTGCTGTAAATCTTTTAGCTTTGAATTTTCCAAAATTAACTGATTCTGCTTAGTTATCAAATTGTCTTTTTCAAACTGCATAGTTTCTATCTTTTGACTCATTTCATTCTGTAAGCTCTCTATCTGCTGTTTATAGTGAATACCTAAATTATCTTTAAGTTTTTCAATATTTATTCGATGCTCAATTTCTAAATCTTCTTTTAGTTTGGAAAGTTCTTCTTCATGACTAAATAGGAGCTGTGTTCTCAGCCTCTCTAATTCAGCTTCTTGTGATTCAGCCATTCTGTCTAACACAGCATTTTTTTCTTTTTCTAACATTTCGAGTTTTATCTTGTAATTTGTAACTTCTGCTTCATGTTTTAACTCTAGTTCCTTCCTGGATTCAGATGCAGAAATAATCTCAGCTTTCAAATCTTCCACTGTACTAAGTGACTTATGTGCTTCGCTCAGTTTACTTTCTTGTTCAGCTATTATCTGTCTAGCTCTCTGAATTTGGTCCCTTAAAAAGCTCAATTCTTCAAAAAGGTCTTCAAGCTGTCTCTGTAGAACAGTTTTTTCTCCTGAAACTACTGCTAGCTCTTCCTTGAGTTTTTCCTTTTGAAAGTTAGTATCTTGTAATTTTACATTCAGTTCATTTATTGCCACATTCATTAGCTTTACTTGATCTTCATTAACTGTAACACTTGAGCATGATTTTAAAGCATTCTCCATTTCTCCCTTATGTTGTATTTTAAGCTCCTCCATCTGTGACACATGCTGTTTTATTAATTCTTGTTTCATCTGCACTATCTGCTGCCCATACATCTCATCCAGCTCTGCTCGAAGTTGTTCTAACTTTCGTTGCGTTTCTTGTTCCATTCTTTGTACTGTATTAATTTCAAACTGGCTATCTTTATGATTTCTCTTCTGAAGTTCTTCAACTGTCCCCATTAACTGTTTTATTTCCTCAGAACACTGTCTTTCTTTTTGCTTAGAATTAGTGAGCTCTGATTTCATACTTTTTATCTCTTGGTTCTTTTGTACAACCTGTTCTTGTAATTCTCCTAGTAATTTGTCAGTAGCTGTTACTTTATCCTTTAGCTCAAGAGTTTTTTTTTCTTCTTCTATTATTTTTGTATTTAATGCTTCAATGATTGCCTCCTTTTCTTGTATTTCTTTTTTATTTGCATTTTCTACTTTTTTATCTTGCTCCTTTAAAAAGAAAAAATGAAAATAAAAGAATAGCATTTTGAGCTTCTGGCAACTTCTATTGCTTAACTTCATTACCAAAAGACTCATAGAAGTCTCCTTTTTATATAATTCTATAAAAAAGTATCTATTAGGCCTACCCCTCAATTTTACCCATGACAGTAAGATCTAGGACTTACCCACCTGACACTGTTTATGAGCAAACATTAGCAATTTTGGCCTTTTTTGAGAAGTAGAAACTTCTCTTACACTGCTATGATTAAACTGTGTGTGTGTGTGTGTGTGTGTGTGTGTGTGTGTGTGTGTTAGTAGAGATTGAACCCAGGAGCTTTCTACCTCTGAGTATACCCTCCTTTCTTTTTTCTTTTTTTAATATTTTGCTGAGAGTCTCACCAAGTTGCTGAAACTGGTCTCGAACCTGCAATCCTCTCAAGTACTGGGATTACAGGCATACACCACTGTGTCCAGCATGATTAAGCATTTAAATTTTAAAACTCCAATCTGATTTGCCTAGCATGTCTTGTGAGGCCCTGGGCTCAATCTCCAGCACCACCACCAAAAAAAAAAAGGAAACCAAAAGCCAGTCTAAAGCTGGGCATAGTAGAACACATCTGTAATTCCAGTATTTGGAAGGCTAAGACAGGATGATTACAGGTTTGCTGGCACCCCCAGCAATTCAGTAAGACCCTCAGCAACTTAATGAGACCTCATTTCAAAATAAAAAATAAAATATGGCTGGGAATAAAACTCAGAGATAGAACACTCCTACGTTCAATCCTCAGTACCATTACAAGTAACAACCAAAAGCATGATTAAATTACCTTTAAACCACTGTATTTTCACTTTTCTATATTAGCTGATCAACATTCTAAACATTTAGTGTTCTTGATAGCTACTTATAGTACAACATATCTCTCAATGCTATCAGAAAAGAAAAAATAAATCAAGATTCCTCCCATGGATTCTAGTGACTTAAAAGTGTTTCATGGGCATATGTTATGAAATCAGGAAAACAGAAACAAAAGCAGATTCCTAAGGGGCTGCATTAACTTCATTCTTGGGGTCTTAAGTGAATCAGAAATTTAGAGATATGCAGTGCTTAGATTGGCTCAACCTCAAGTGACATCTAAGACAACTAGAACATTTATGGCATATCAACTTGGTCCTAGACTTTTAGCTCAAACAGAAATTTAAAAGCAGAGCAAGCCGGGCGTGGTGGCGCACGCTTGTAATCCCAGCATTTGGGAGGCTGAGACTGGAGGATCCGGGTTCACAGCCAGCCTCAGCTACCTAGTGAGGCACTCCGCAACCTAGTGAGACTTGGTTTCAAAATAAAGAATAAAAAATAGGGCTGGGGGTGTAGAATGCCCCTGAGTTCAATCCCCAGTACTGCAAAAAAAAAAAAAAAAAAGCAGAGCAGATACTTTTCCCCAGTTCCCATTTTGTGATTCAATTTTGGAACTGTAGGTAAGGCTAAGCTCAGACACACAGCAAGGCATATTCATTATCCCAATTATTTCAGAATAACGAGTTAAACAGAAATCTTGGCTCAGTCACTGAGTTGTCTCAGTAAGTAGTTAAGGGCTGTAGTCTCAAAATGAAAGAAACAAAATCCACAGAAGTGATCAGTTTATAAGTAGAATTTCCTTAAGGAGACAAGAGTCCTTGCCAAATAGGACTTAGAGGAACCTCAAATGAAAGTACTAATATTATCTAAAGAAATAATGTCAAAGCTTGGAAAAAGGAAAGCCTCAGAGGGTAATGTTGTGCCCATTTAAGTATAGTACATGGAAGAAGACCAAGGTACCATCAGTCTTTGAGAATTCTGATCCTTCTTGAAAAACCATACCTAATATAGAAAGCAATATTGGGAGTTGTAGCAAACAGCATTTAAGAATTTTGGTCTATAGGCATGAACAATTACTACTGTGAGAAGGATATATCAGGTTGCCTCAGCCTAATGCCATGTAACTCTGATTCCTCTAACACCCTTTGATCTTATGCTCACAAAACAACTTTTTAAAATATTTGGTATTTTAAAGGTTCTTTTATTGGTGCATTGTAATTATAAATCATAAGGTTCAGAGTGATATAAACAAACATGCACACAGCACTTGGTGTGTTTCCCTCCAAACCCTATCCTGCTCCCTCCCCCTCCCTCTACATACTATTGAGATTGGTATTCAGAACTTCATATATTAACACAGCATTACCTGAAATGTTTCAAGTCTCCTTTGCCCCTCCCTACCTTCTTTCCTAAATCCTCTTCCACTATTCTACTGGTATCGCTCCTCATTTATTTGAGGTCCCTTTTGTTTAGAGCAGAACAATTTACAATAGCCAGATTGTGGAACCAACCTAGGTGTTCCTCAACAGATAAATGGATTATAAAGTGTGGTATATACAAACAATGGAATTTTATTCAGCCACAGAGAAGAACAAAATTATTTCATTTACAGGAAAATGGACTGGACGGAACTAAAGAATATTATGCTGAGACTAAGTAATCACAGAAAGTGATGGGTTATATGTTTTCTCTCATATTATTGGGCTTTTTAATTCTCGTTGTAAATTAATAATCTTATATTCAGGCTTAAACATTAGCCTTCTATCACTTGGTAGAGCACACAAAAAAAGATCAAGACTTCTGAGCCTACAAATCAAAGGCCAGATTCTGCTCTCAACCAAGGTAATAAACATTCACTTGTGCAGCCTCTTAAGTCTATTAGCTTTTGTCATGGTGTCATATATCCCATCCAGTATCACCATGTTATTACCAAGTACTATGCATTAGTACTTTAACTTCTACACTATGACATGGCATTAGTAAATCAATTTAATCTGTTAATCCTGGTGTTTCCACCTGTATAATACACTATTTCCTCTATTTTACAGAATATATTTGAAGCTAAAATAAGTGTATTAAAATATTTTATTCTTACTGTGCTATATATAAATTTAACATGTAGAGGGGTGGAATGCAGAGGGAAACACACCAAGTGATGTACCCATTATGTATCACTTTGAATTTCACTAAAAGCATAAAAAATTGCTAAAAATGCTAACAGTATTAAAAAATCTATTACTTTTCCATTTCCTTATTTTCTATGGGAGCAGAAACCCCCTCATATAGCTGAATTATTATATTTGAAATTGTCCCACACCTAAATAAATTACAAATAACCAATAATAATTATTCACTCAACTATTAAACACCACAAATTCATGGTTTATTTTTCTCAATACTGCTTTTTTCAAAGTATATGGCTTTAAACCATTTATTCTGTGTTGTAAACCGATAGGCCTGTGACTGAGGACATAATCTCTGCTTTTGGAAATAACACCCAAGAGAGTGGGAAATAATACTTCCTGCTTGTGACTACTGCACTATGACAGTTTGGAGGATTAGGACAATGAGAATGAGCCTTTGATTATCAAAGCAGTTCCTTGGCTGCTCTGATAAAACCACTACTCAGAGAGGTTAACTTTTTGAAAAATGAGAAATTAAATATACATATATAATAAAGACATTAATAAAATTATTTTTGCTAACATTCAAATAAGCAAAGGTTATTTCCCCTACTAAAATGAGTTACTTGAATTTGGAATAATCTGAAATTATACTCCCTACTGAATATAATAAATCCAATAAAATGCAACATCCAGGCCCTTCTAACCTAGGCCTAGATTATCTTTCTACTTTTACCCTCTGAAAACCTCACTTTCCAAGGCTACTGCATTACAAACAAATTAAACTATTTTTTGTTCCTTATGGTTTTTCAACATGTTTCATCCTGGGTCTTTATGTACATAAATTGTTTACTTGTTTGTCAAATAAGTACTGAGTAGCTACTATGTTCCATGTATTATGCCAATTGCTATGAAAACAAGATTATTCCAAAACTGGGCACGGTGGCACATACCTGTAATCTCAGTACTTGGAAGGCTGAGATAGGAGGATCATCAGCTTTGAGGTCAGCCTCAGCAACTTAGCGAGATCCTCGGTAACTTAGTGAGACCTTGTTTCAAAACTAAAAATAAGCCTGGGAATATAGCTTAGAAGTAGAATATCACTGGGTTCAACAAAACAACAACAAAAGAGATTATTCCAATTTATAGACCTATGTCAAATATTTGTGCCATACTGGCAAAAAAAAAAAAAGTGTGTTGCTGCACACATTGTTAGCTGAGCTAAAACAAGGTCATCACATTTTGCCTTGCTTCAGCTCTCATGGAGAGAAGGGTAAAGGGCAGAGAGTGTAATATAAGAAGCTC